>JARJEC010137154.1:0-35068 GCA_030264575.1 Tachinus sp. AB-2021 | reverse complement strand
GTTTTTAAGTTATCGTTCTAAAATTTGAGAAATATGTTGGAAGGATGCCGCCCAAAAATTCGTTTTGATTGTTATGTGATAGTTTGCAACACGTGGTGGTCAATTTTCCTTTGCCATAAAATAAAATTGCCATAAACGGCCTCGATTTGAACAGAATAAGAAATGAAAACAAGTATTTTATAGTAACTTAACCCTAGAAATTAAATTAAATTGGTTTTAGATTGATATTTTAATACCTAATTTATAAAAACGCATTAGAAATATTAAAAAAAAGTATTTTGTCAATTTAGATAAAAACTATGAAATTTATAACAAAATTTTATATAAACTAATTTGTAGATCTCTAAAATTTGCATATATTGGTATTTGTTTCATTAAAAAATTCTAAATCACAAAAAAGATACAAATTTATTATTTTTTTTTTAAATAAAAAGCCAATAGATGGCGCTTTTAAGATTAAATATAAATAAATGAAAATATAAATATTTTTTTATAAAATCGGGCCAAGCGAAGTGTGGAAAACGACAGACCAGAACCACATATACATTTATACTATCCTCCACTAACACATTCCAACATTCTACTTATCTTATTCAAATTAAAATTATTCTATTTAACGTAAAAAACTGCGGAAATATAAATTATTGGAAAAAGTTTTAGTACGCATTGCGAACTATAGTTTATTATCGGTTTTAAAAAACCATAAATTTATATAACTGGATTATACGTAATATCGACTTTTGTATTTAAAATAAAAATTTAAATTATTTACAATATAAAATCTCTTTTCAAAGGTGTAAACAATAATTTTATTTATAACGGTTATGTCAATAATAGAATTACTTTCTTGGAAAGTATTTTAAATGAAGCGGAACGTTTGCGTTTATTATAATTGAATGTTATCAATATTGATTGAAACTACACTTCTTATAGTTCATTCCTTTATTGTTATAGGGCCATAATAAGCTATAGCGGTGTTTAGGAATGGCTGGTTTTGTTGTACTCGATGTCTAGCCAATATTCCTATTTTAATTTCACACATTTTTGATCTATCATGGAAACACGTTATACATCTTTTAATAACATTATGTATCAACCTTCTTTCTTCAAGAATCCAATATTGGCATCGTATTGTAGCTAATGTTGATTGGACTCCGGCATGATGTTGTTGATGAGTTTCATCAATTATCAGTAAAGATAATCAACGGTTTCGTGGAAGTTGTATTGGATTAAAATATATCAATGATTTTTACAGACGGCCACCTACTCGTATATTGCTTTTTTGTATAAGAATTGCTGCCCTTATTAACACTTCCTTTTGTTTTCAATGATATTATTTCATTATTGAATGCGTTCTGTTGTTGGGTGATTTTAATTATTATATCTATATAACCACTTGGTTCGTTCTTCAATACTTAGTGGTGCACATATAATGTTTACACCATTGTTAATTATTAAATAAACAAGAAAAAAATCAATTCAAATATTCATAGATGGTTATGAGATAAATGAGTTATTGAAAAAACAACAATGTCAATAAAATAATAAAATAACGAATAATGTCAATAAAATAATAACATAAAATAAATATAAATTGAGTAGATTGGCGGTTTATAATAAGACAGTTTTAAGAAACAGGTTTAATGAAATTTAAAAAAAAACGATGATGCTAATCTTGTTGTAAAACAAAAAACAAAAATAATGTTTTTTGGTTTGTCGCAATATCTACATGAGTACTAGAATTTGACTGGATTTTCAAATTTTAATTATTTTTTACAGTTTTACAGTTCACTAAATTCTATTACAGTGGGAAAATTTATGTATAATTTTAAATGTATGTTATACATAATTTTTTGCTACTGAAGAAATAATGATGAGTTTGACAATTTGGCAAATTAGTGCTATATGCACCGCAGCTTAACTTTTAGCCAGTTATAAGAGAAACATTAATTTTTAAAATCATTAAAACATTTTTTTTAATATTCTCACAATGGAAACATTTATGTGTCAGGAAAGACGTAGAAAGCATGAGAGCAAATGAAATAATTACGTGGAATGAAATTACTGAAAGAGAGACATACATTGGCAAGAAAAAGGAATGCAAATATAAAAGATCTAGGTACAATGCAAATTATTGCGGCAGATACGGTATATAAGAAATAAAAGTTACTACAAGATATAGATGTTGGAATAAAGAAAGAGTGTCATAAGAATATATAAACGAAGAAGAGAAAGTGTATATGTATACCGGGTGACAACTGAAAAAGGTACGGGTCCGTATTTTTTTTATTTACAAATATATTCTTATGACACTTTTAAGCGTTAAAATACATCATAAGATCCTACTTAACTGCTAAAAATTAAAAAAATAAAATAACCTGTTTACCCGGAATTTTGTAATTTTAAATGGAGCACTCGGTATATTTTTACAAATTTTTATTTGTTAGTTTATTTTACGTACGAATACAAATTTTTTTAGAAGTTTTTTTTTAAATTTTTTTAAATCACAAAAAATGTATACAAATCCAAAATTGCAAAAATATACCGGGTGTTTCATTAAAAAAATTAAATTGATGTTATTTCCGGTTAAACCGAAAATGATATTTTAGAAATTTTAACGCTAAAATAGGGTCTTGAGGTGTATTTTAACTTACAAAAGTTTCATAAAAAAATATTGGTAAATAAAAAAAATATGGGCGTGTACCTGTTTCAGTATATATATAATGTTTGGAGACGTCGTATACACTAATAATAAGTCACATACTGAGTAATGGAATGATTAAAGAAAAACAAATAGAAGAGAAGAAGTACTGAAACGGACTAAAAGAGGACTAGAGTTGATAAGGGCTGTGATACAAAGAAGACAACAACTTGATGTGCAAATTAGTTAGATAGGTTGTAAACAATTAAAACAATAATAGTTATAAAACAAGATTTTTGTAAAGAATGTATTAATAATATTAATATGTATTAGTATTTTTTCAAGGCTAAAAGGCAAGAAAATTATTATTAATATCAATATTAACATGCAACATTTACAACAATTTTCAATATTTTATAACAATTCTAAACTATTCTTGAAACAGAAAAATTGTTTTGCTTTTCATTTCTTTTTAAGCATTTTGCAATTTGCAATAATCCCAAATTTGTGGCAATTTTTAATGTTTTGCTACTTTAGGATATTTAATCTACATTTTTAATATATTAGTGATTTTCTTTATATTTTACTACACCTAACAAACAACGTTTGTTGTCGATTCTAACCATTTGATCTTCAAACGGAAATTTTGTGAATATTGAATATTTAACATCTACATTTCTCACTAACAACGTTTTTCATCATTTTCTTAAAAAATATTGCACTTTATTTTTTTTAAATAGTATTAAGCAATATTTTGCAAACAAATTTTAAAAAATTTGCAATTCTTGCAAATATATTTTGATAATTAATCTGCAATATTTTGAAATATTTTCTAAACGGTTCACATTTTAAAACGGTTTGTTATTATCATTTTATTTGCAATTATTTATATTTTACATAGTTCTCAAATAATTCCTGATATTGAAATGAAGTCAAATGAGTGGTTCTATGCCCTTCTTGTAAACGACAATGTTTAGCATTTTGTTAATATCTTGCAATGCTAATCGATATTCCGCAAAAGTTTTTTACAAAAATTATGCTAAAATAAATTTAATTCTTTAATGATTATAATTTCTTAATGATTTTTAATTTTTTTTATTTGTAATATTTGACTACCATTATTTTCACTTTTCAATGATTATTAGTGATTTTTATTTCTAACGGTTTTCAGTCAACATAATATACGTAAAATATTCAGACTTTTTTTAAAATTAATGAAAATACAGAAAATAGTATCAAAAACTCGTTTCAGAAGGATTTTCAATCACTCGTCTATTCGAAAACAAACTCGTAAACAAATTCAAAAAATAAATAACTTTATGTATCTTGTATTTGAATATAATATCTTCTTTATATTTTCACGTTTTACACACATTGATTCACAAGAATTTTGTGCATTTTGTACACATTATGTAATATAACAAAAAAAATTACGTAATTTTCAATATTTAGTAAATAAATAAATTCTGAAAGAGATTTGATTTACAATTTCTGTAACAGTTGCAACCAATTCATAACATTTGTCAACATTTTGAACGAGGAATGTATAAATGAATATTTTCAATTTCGAATTTGTGATCAATTTTTAGAATTATAATTATAAATTTTTTATAAAATTGTAAAAATTTGTTTTATCAACATGATTTTTTTAAAAAATTTATATTAAATAATAATATTTAAATTAATATATTATTTAAAAAGATGGTATATTTTTTAAGCTAGTAGTTTTTTGTAGAAATTCAATAAAATATATTTTTATTGGAAATCAAAACTGTTCAACATTTAAATTTAAAAAAAAATAATGTACATTTAAATTCTGATAAAATTCAAGGACATTCTGTGCTCTAACTTAATTTATTTTTTTAAAATTTTGCGACTAAGAAAATAGTTTTATTTGTGTCGAAACTAGTAGCTAATTTTTAAAAAATAAATTAAGTTGTAGTAAGATACCTTACTCCAACTTAGTAAATTTTACAAAATTAACTATGTGAAAATAAAACAATTATATGTGATACTATTATATACTACTAAGTAGATGTAAATAGTACTTTTTCTAATGCATTTGTGAGCGTACAATTTCAAATATGCCATGCAGATTATACTAATATCTTTATAATATAATAATATATGAATTACAATCTTTACAACGTTCTATTTGTTATGACATTATAATTTTGCATAGTAACACAAAAACCTGCAATAGCCATATAATGTTAAAAATCCATAAATTATCTACGATGTGAGAATATCTGATCTCGCCTATGTTGTTTGAGGTTTGAAAGTTTATAGGCAATTTCCAGTGTGCGGTCATCCTGACGCATGCTGATGTTCGACGATGCCGCTGGACCCTACACGCTATCAATGGTTCGTTTAAACAGTTCCGGGCTGCATACACTATTATTTCAACCCCCCTGCTATCACCCCTTGTTCACACCGGCGTTGATTTGCGATGCGGGCTCCTAACGATATTGTTTCAAGTCGTCTATGCCGAGTGCAACATATGAACTCGTTCATCCAATGTGCTTGAAAGCAAAATACCGGCGTCAATCTGTACGTATATGGATTTCGTGGAAAAGTTACGAGCCGGTAAATTAACCCAACTGTTATCTAAACGTTGATCACCGCAACATCGTGGTTGCTAATGACGGTATTGTGTCTTTCTGACTCCACTGGGATTGAATTAGAAAAAAGGACTAATATTAGAATGGGGGATATGGATTGTAACGATTGTATATAATAAATTTGTATCTAGGTGAAAACTGCCTGTGGAAAATATCCATTTGAATGTAATTAATATGTGATATCGCATGGTGGGTGCGGGTTTGCTGGGTGCGTTGGACTGCACCGTCATAAATCAGATGCAATTTGTGGTCAGTAGAGCGTAACGCCACAATTACAAGAAAGATTTATTAGTAATAACTTGTACTGATACATGGAGTGCGGTCATAATTAAAACAGGAGCGAGTAAAGTGAGGAGGCCTCTTTTAGGTTGATTAATGAGATGGTTGAGGGGTTGGCGGTTACTGGAGGGCGGTTGAAGCCATGTCGCTCTCTCTGTACCACCACGCGGCCTCCGCACACAGACGTCTAATTCTGCTGATGCAGGTAAATCTGGAGCGCCGCATTTAACCGCAAACACAGTATGTACTACCCGTTCACTAATTATTCGTTTATTAGAGAACATTTATTCGCGTGTCAATATCGTGGTGATCGCTACCATTCAGTAGACGTGACCTATCAACCATCTGACCGGACTGTTAAACTCCGGGAAGGGGATACGAGAGACTATGATGGGGTCGGGTACTATACACCCTCGTTAGATGCCTGTATGATAAAAATATACTTTTGTACACTATTATGTTTCGACATATCCTGTATTTTAACATTCCTAGAAACCATATGTAAAAAATAATTGAAATTACCGTAAACGAAAATCGGGCACAATTAAATATATAAATAAAAAAACAAATGGATGTATTTCATTAAAACTGAATAACTATAGTTGGTTCAACAAGCATATATTATAAATGTCCCAAATTACTGATTTTGAAATATAGCTAATAACTCGGTTGTTTGAGCAAATGCGTTTTTAGTTTTTAAAGTAAAACTTCTTTACGTGGGATGAACCTAAAAATTGATAACGAAAACGAATTACGAAAATAATATTTAAAATTATGGTAGTAGAGGAATATTAAAATTCACTATATACAGTTTTATACTCAAACCAAAAAAATCGGTCGGAATGCGTAATTAAAGTTTTCCCCCAGCAATATATTTCCGTCATTAGTTCTTTACTTAAACAAGAATAATTGTAAATTTAATAAGATAAGTAGAATGTTGGCATGTCTTTGAAAAGATAGTATAAAAGTAAAGGTAGATCTGGTTGGTCTGTTCGACACATTTTGCTTTCCCCAATTTTATATAATTTTTATTTATATTTTCGAATTTTGACTGACATTGATCACACAAAGTTTTCCGCATTTGACTATCTCAATTAGTTTTTTATTTTCTTCTAAAGGAGAAAAGTAAAAAATTCCTATAATCTTCTTTGTATTTTGGAATTTTTTAATGAAACAAAAACCAAAATTTGCAGATTTTAGAGATCTACAAATTAGTTTATATAAAATATTAATTGAGAAAATTTTTCTTTTTAAAATTTTTAATGCGTTTTTATAAGTTACGTATTAAAATATCAATCTAAAACTGATTTAATTCAATTTCTATTGTTAAATTTCTATAGAATTAACTACTTTTCTTCATTTGTTATTCCGTTCAAATCGAGGCCGTTTATGGCAATTTTTGAAGGTAAATTGACCACCACATATTTCAAACTTAACCATTCGAAACAAATTTTTTGCACAACTAGAGCGTATTTCTAAGATATTCCCCAAATTTCAGAACAATATCTTATCTTTATCTAAAAACTTTTTGAGTTATTGGTAAATAAAAGTATTTAATCTTAATATAAGAAGTAAAGAAAACATAATACACATGATAATAAATGCATGTTATATAAATTTAATATTACTCTAACATGACAAAATCATAAAAATATAATATCCGAATAATGATACTTAAATAAATGCATACCAAGATAAAAAAATATCAATCTGTTAAATGAAAGAATAAATATATTCAAAATTTGTTTGCTAAATTAATCGGACGAATGTACGATTACGCGCGAGCACGCTATAAAATTACTAAACTAAAATAATCTAACTTAATAAAACAAACTAAATAAATGCAATATATCAATATCCAATAAGGATCAGGAGAAACAACAATTTAATTATAGCAATTTGTAATAGTATATTACATAACGATAATAGTAAGAATAATATTATCCACGAGTGGAAATATTACCCACAAGTCTCATAGCGGCAAGTGTGTAGTTTTCCACGACTGTGTAATTGCATTACAACTAGAGTTGTGTACTATACTTTCTACGACCAAATGTATTTTTCAAATATTCTTGCATTAAAAATTCAATTGACAGTTTTATTGGCATCAATGACACTAGTACAAATTCATTTTGACATAACTCCATATAATATTACAACAGTTTTGCTTTATAACACTGTTTGTAATGACGTATTCGTATTTGTTTGTCTTGTAAAGTGTGTAATTAACTACTTACTAACAAAACAGTAGAAAAAAGTAATTGATTAAACTACAAATTAATTTGAATAAATTAATACAATAATTAAATCAAATAAATTTGCTTATCTGAATCCATCAGTTAACGTCAGGGATCCCACTTGATTTGTAATAGGTTTCGAATTCAAAAACCTAAAGCGCACACCTACTTATGATTAATTAATTGAAATCAATCAATAGCACATGCTTACCTAAGATCTTGGGCTGCCTTACAGATTTTAAAATTTGAGGTATTCAAATTACAAATCGTGAAATCTGTGAAATTAGTTAGTAACTATACTAATTATAAAATTTTACCGGTATGGCCAAACCCATCACATATAATTACTAGATTATATGTTTAATGTAATACGACGACACTGCCATACGCGGTAATGTGAACCCCAAACTAAAAAGGTATTATTGAAACTAATATTATAAAAAATATCAATTTCTAAAAATCAAACATTGAAGGCACTGTTTACACGTTGCCAGTAATAATTCTAGTGTGCGATTTTGGTTTTGCGGCCAATATGAGACGCACCATTATTACAAAAATTCCGAGTAATCCGAGGTAACGGCAAAAATGATCCCCAAAAACTTAAAGTTGCCTATAAACAAACACTATAATCGAATATTTGTTATTTACATTCGTTGTGTTATTTACAACCGTAACACATCATCCTTTCCCACAAAATAAAAATGTTCAGAAACTTTTCGTTAGAATCTGAAGCAAACAAAAAAAAATAAAACTAATTTCCCAATTCTAATAATCTAAACTATCTTTATCCGACACGTATTGTTTAAGATCTTTGACATGCCAAATGCCTCAATCTTTCTTATTCTCATCTATCAACTAATACGTCCACAACGAATGTTTCTTCTTAATTTTAAATGATCCAAAAGACCTAGTTTTTTTTTAAATATTTTGAAGTATCTGATAAAGCAACAATTTTGACGTCAAATTTTGTCTCCTTCATTATCATTATCAAATGCAATTTACTGCGTCTTAAATTATACGTAGATGCACTTTGTTTATATGAAAAACACTCATTTACTTTTTGTCTTGAAATAATTCAATTAATGATTGCGACTTTGAAACACAATTAATTCTGATACCAAACGATAAATTACCCGAACCATCAAATTGTTGATAATCATCGACAGATAGTATTTGTTCCCGTCCATAATTTATAAAATAGCAGAAATAAATATTTGATTGTCTATTATTCGATAGTTTTTGAAATACAACAGCTTGTCTATAATAGCATGAAATAGATTTTCATACCATTTATCTTTGATTTCCGGATTTATCAAATAAACTACGTTTACACTATCCATATAAGGAACCGCTCGCGATAATACATCCGGTACCACATTTTTTTTACTTTTCCGATGTATAACTGAAAAATAAAACTACAGTAGCCGCAAAGTCCATCTGTTCAATCTCCCAGTAGGATATTTTAAGTTATTTAGCCATACTAAACTGTGATGGTCGGTAATTACTGAAAATTGCGAACCTTCTTAGTAATAACGCTGTTTCTCTGTTCTGCACTCGACAAAGATCTACTTGCATAACAAACTACTTTTTCACCTTCTTGACAATTCTGCGATAGAACTGCGCCAATTCCGTAAGCTGGTGAGCCAGTTTTCAAATTTTTGTGATTTTTCAAGTTACATAATGGTATAGCTCCATACTTCAGTCATACTTAACTGAGATTGATAAAATGGTAAAATGTTTCTTAATATAATTTTCAATTTTGTTGATTCGGGGATCTTAACCCTTAAATATGAAACCATAATCTATATATGCTAAGTAAATGCCAATACTTTCATGTTTACCCTGCGTCCATTTTTCTTTGAAGAGCAACTCATTATAGTCAGGGGGTTTAAACTCGTCTTTTAGTGCAGATATTAGTGTTTCCCAGTCATTTATTTCTTGTTTATTAGCGTGAGTTATGATAATATTTCATCCTGTTATCTCATACTTCTAAGAAATGCAGTTACATCTGACTCCGCAGAAGACAAAGCTGATAAAATTAGTTTCTAAGAATTCAAATCACACTTTTTTCATAATAATTATATTTTTGTTGCTTAACAATTACTTTTTTTGCTAAACTATCAAATTTTTTGTATAAATACGGCTGTCATTAAATAAATGGGCAGTTCTGTTTCACCTTCCGGTAAAAACTAATTTATATTTATTTCCCTTAAAAACTACCTTTGTAAATCTCGAAACCAAATAAATGCTTTGTCGGTAAATAGTTTAAAATCTGAATTAAATAAACTGTCTTCCAAAACATTTCTAACTATACGTAACTCTTCTACTTTTTGAATAAAATCATTAATTATACTATTTTTTGACCCGGAATAAGTATTATTCTGTGTAAAAAATTAATTGTTATTATTATATTTTTTCGAAGTATTATTACAGCTAACCGCAGCAATAGATTCTTCGTCTGATGATAACGAGAACTGATCCAGCACTAAATTGGAAAAATTTCTACTATTCGCGACTTCATGGGATATAAAATCTTTTCTACGTTGTTTTAATTTGTGTTCCAATACCAAGTTTAAAATTCTGACCGTCAAATTAGGAGTTTTAGGATCAGTTGAATTTTTGAAATTATCAGGAATGCTACAAAGTGTACGATGCAAAGTTTCGATTTTAAACGCAAATAAACCGACGAGTTTACATCACCTTCAAATTCAGGTAATAATTTTTGCTTTGATTGCTAAACAATCACTAAATATAAAAGAGTACTTCCGATAAGCTAGATAATATAATTTACAGTTTCAAATTTTAATAAATTACTCAGAGTTTTTATTCATCATTTATTAGTTTTTTCCCTGGTAAAACCTTTGAGTGTCGGATCACACAGAAATTCATCCTGTGCTAGTTTATGTAGACGTTAAGTTTGTAAATCATTGCCACGATTATTATAACACAAATTATACAATACACAAAATAGAAAACAAGCGCAATGTAGAAATAATATTATTTCTATAATTATTGATCTTCCAATGTCAAACTATTTCAACCAAATTCCAACAAAAAAATTAAACAAAATAATAATAATAAAATAGTAATGATAACTAAATACCGTTGGGCGCCATTGCACGATAGGTGAAATTATTGACATTAAACTATCAATAAAACTATCAGTAAAAAAAGCATTTAATCTTAATAAAAGAAGTAAAAAAACATAATACACATGATAATAAATGCACGTTTATAAATTTAATATTACTATAATATGAAGAAATCATAAATATAAAAACCGTGCAATGTTACTTGAATAAATGCATACCAAGATAAAAATATCAATCAGATAAATAAAACGTAAGAATAAATATATTCCAAATTTGTCACCTAAATTAATCGGACAAATGAATGATTGCACGCGCGTGCACGCTATAAAATTGCCAAACTAATAATCTAACTTCAGATTGGGATTTTTAAAAAACTGTTTGATAGGTGGCAGCAGGTAAAAAACGCGGCAAAACGGCAACCACGGCATTTAAATTCCATTGTATTATAACATCTCATACTTGAAACCTATGTAGTAACTAGTCTACTTGATGTAAAACATATTATATTTGAAAATATCTATTTATATACCTATAAATGATTATATGTAAATAAAATAGAAAAGAGCCATTATTTATAAATTATAAAGGTTTTAAATATAACTTATGTGCATGTGGTGTAAAAGTTCCATGAACATTTTTTAACGACTAACTTAAAGCGGTGCTCTTGATAAAGTAGTAAAATTACCGACAAAAAAGACATTCCATTTAGCTAAGTTCTGCATTAAAATTATAGCTACATTGCAGCTTTCAACAGGATGTGTTAGTTCATCAAAAATGTCGCTAGTTTGGGCAATCCACAACAATGCGCAATGTTTTGCCATACCAAAATTTATTAGATATTATGTCTGTTGAGTATTAGTATGTCACTTTGGATTAAGACAGTGCAGTCAGCAGTATTACTTCTTCGCACGACCTCCTTTTTCACACACAACACTTCTATAATATACCAAACATCCGTGATGTAAACAACAATGTGTGAATTCAAAAATATTTTAAAATTATTTATTTAATTATAATTAATTATATGACTAATTACAAAATAGTAATGAATTTAATGTATTTCGAGTGGTTAGGTTTATTTCGTATTATTTTATTAAGAAAAATCATTTAGTATTTAATATAACCTTCTCTAATAGTGTTAATCATAGGCGAAATAATGACTTATTTAGAACAATAATGATAATAATTTATCAATCAATTATTTAAGTCCTTTGATTTAATTCAATTATCTTAAAACAATTTTTAAAAACTTGTTTTATATGAGTGAGTGATCGTAACATCCGTTACTTTTTCATATATTACACGCTTGAAGTGTATGCAAGTAACATAAGGAATAGAATAATAGTGTAGTGTAGACATTATACACAGTATAGACAGTAGTGTTATGCAACTTTTAATAATTTTAAATCAAATTATGTCATATTATAATTATTATTATTAGCCTAGCAATGGGCGACACATAACACTTTAAAACTTAATAAATAAATAAGTAACAATAAACTAGTATCACAGACAGATAAAACTTATATCTAATATCACAGATGACACCGAAGTTGTAAATACTCCGCTGCCAGAAACTAGCCTAGTATCACACAAAACTTAAAAACTACTATCACAGATGGCACCAAAGTTGTAAATGCTCCGGTGCCCAAACCAAACCTAATATCACATAAAACTTAAAAACTAATATCACAGATGACAACGGAGTTGCAAATACTCCGGTGCCAGAACCTAACCTAATATCTCAAATGACATCGGAGTTGTCAGAAATGAAAGATGTATAAAACAATACTATGATAAAAGTAAGAATTAATGAATAAATTTACACGAACACTGAAAGGTTAAAACAAGAAAACAAAACAGATTATGATTACCAGTGCGTGCTTCATTGTTAAACGGTCGTAACACGTATCACATTTTGGTTGCAGATACGAAAAAGTCAAGTAAGAGTGCCTTATGCGTAAACGGCACAAGGCGACTTGCTCTCTTCTGGGAAGATCTACCGGCGACTTCCAAGGTGTCACGGACAGCTTTATGTTCTTTAACGTATTATCAAAACCGTTCCACTGCAGTTGCCAATTCTCGATGACTTTTGTGATTGTGAACGTTTTAAGATCATTGGGCCTTATAGAAATGTAGTCCGAATGATCCGCATCAGCCGCTTGACAGGCAGCTTCATCGGCCAGCTCGTTTACTTTGAGGCCCACGTGTCTCGACGATTAGACGAAGATAATTTTCTTTTCTACACGGGCCAACGTGGCTTGTATTTTTCAAAGAAGTCTTGAATGGAATTCTTGAGCTGGGTTACTTTGTAATAGAATCCAAGTAACGATATATATATATATATATATATATATATATATATATATATATATAAAGTTATTATTATCCTTTGATATATCACAGTAACGAGATATTTTAAAAAGATTTTATTAATTCAAATTATTATTTTTGTTATTTTATATAACGTATATTTTATTTATACTCATAAAATGTTTTATTAATTATAAATAAAAACTAATAAAACATTATAATTGGTAACCCCGACCAAGAAGCATCCCGACCAAGAAGGGCACCGACCAAGAAAGACCCCAACCAACAAGGACGAAGTATCCCTACATCAAGGAGGATTCCACTTTTCTATTGAGCTTGGACGGTTATAAACAAATAAACAATCCACCAACGGAGAGGATTATTTTACAAAACACTGAAATTTTGGAGGAGTGAACGACACCCCGAATATATAATATTATTTGGATTATTATATGGATCTAGAGTAATTTCAATAAAGGTTTTTATAACGTATTATTTATTGTAATACACTACCTTCTCCTCCTTCTTTTTAATCGCTTTCTTTTTAATTTCCTTCTTTTTAATTAATTTTGAATAATTATTTTTGACAAATTAATTTAAATCAAAATTAAGTTGTCAAAAATATTTTAATTCCGATCATAATATACACATGGATTGAAATACATAAATATACTTTGCTAATTAATATCGCTTAAGCCCTTTGGTATCTAATTTACAAAAAAAAAAAATTTAAATGATAACAAATGTGAATGAAGATATTTCTAATATTAATTTTAAAGTTCCAGAATTTTGGGTAAGTGACCCAGAACTATGGTTTGCTCAATTAGACGCACTTTTTATTTGGTATAAGGTTACTGCCGACAAATTAAAATTTTACAACGCACTTTCTTCGTTATCACCAGAAGTAGCTTCTGACATAAGAGATTTAATAATTTAGCCGCCGGTGGCAGACATGTTTGACACACTCAAACATGAATTAATATTAAGAACATCCATTTTGAACAAAAATCACTGCAAAGATTATTAGCAAGTAAAGAGTAAAAAGATAAAACTCCTTCACAATTCGTAAAAAAATTAACACAAGGAACTCACAGAATTAATGATATTAAGAGAATTATTTTTACAGCGTTTACCAACTAATGTGAGAAGAATTCTCATGATATCTAATAATCTAGCACTTGGAGATCTAACAAAATTGGCTAATCAATTGATAGAAATTTCGAGAATCAACCTAATTTAAAATCAACCACAATCACAACAAAATTTAGAAAACAAAATCATAACTCTACAAACTCAAATTAATGAGTTCAAAATCAAAAATTTTACACAAATCTATTTTATTTCGTCCTAATTTCATCTAGATCTATTTATTCACACCGCCGCAAACAATACACTGAATTATCAACTCCTAATCTATACTGGTATCATGACAAATTCCAACAAAAAATATCTCAAACCTTGTTCTTTTTTAGACCAAATCAAATTAGTTAAGACAACTATCTCGATTCTTTCATCCAACCATTTATTTTATATCACTGATCAATTATATAAACACAAATTTCGTATTGACACGGGTGCAGAAATTAGTATTTTAGCAATAACAAACAAACGACTTTTAAAAATATAAATTAAACAATTTAATTTTTAACGCTGCTAATGGTACTAAAATACAAACATAACATTACAAAATTCTAACAACTGATCTAGGTTTAAATAAGAAATTTTCTTTACGATTTATTTTAGCCAAAATAACTATTTTCATTATCCTTTTTAAAACACTACCACTTGATAATAGATTTAAACAATGATAAACTGATTGATTCAAAATCATTTAATTATTCAAATGACATTTCTTCAAAAAAATTAGATATTTTCCCTACAACAATTGTTAAAAATGATCATTTTAACAAAGTTTTATAAAAATTTCCAACTTTAACTAAACTATTGGAATTAAATTTGGAAATTAAACATCAAATTACTCATTGTATCACCACCACGCTCGTTCGTGTTTTATACAGTATTGATTATAAATCGATTTCATTTACACACTAATTGATTAAATGGAGTTATGGCATAGCAATTATTTAATATTTATAACATCTGCTTTAAATTAATTTGGTAATAAAAGCGATTAATCGAAACCGTTTAAAGCACAAATGATCTATAGCGAGTGTCTTTAATAATTAAAATTATTAATTGCTCATTAACATACGAATCGATTACATATTTTCGTTGATAACTTCTTGAAAATATAATAAATCTAAATTTAGTGAGACAAATCCTGACATAATCTACAATTATCAAAATAACATTGACTGGCATTGACATTACATTACATTACATGTGATATTTGCCGTTAAAATGTCCAAATCCTAAAAAAATTAAACTTGATTTATGTAACGGTTTTAGTTGTAAAATAGGAATTCAAATAAGCACAGAATGGTCCACCTGGCATGTTACCGCTCATGCAGCTATAGTTTTGGTTTTAAAACAATTTAAAACCAAAATTGAAACTACATGAGCGGTTACATGCTATGCGCACGTTTCTGTGCCTATGTTAATTCCTATGTTTGCAACTAAAACTGTTGCATAAATCGGGCTTTACGTAACAAAAAGAGTGTATTAATGACATTCATTAATGCATCCTTTTTTAGGAAAAATTCATTAATAACGGTCAACGAAAAAATATATTTTTATATGTTTTACAAAATAAATTTAATTAGACAATCAAGTAATGGTGACATCTGATTTAGCTGTTTATTTAACGGTACAATTATTATCAATTAAATGTTTTCAAATGTGTCTTTCAAAAATTTAATATGTATTTTTAATAAAGTTTTGTTATGTTTAACGTTGTAAGTGCATCATTAGTTGACAATTTATAATTATTAATAAATAAATGTTTAGCAAAATTTGATTTTTCTTCATTTTTATTTAATAAAGCTTTCATGATTTACAAATTTCTAATAACAATATTTTTATTTCACATAGGTAATTACATCATAATATAAACGTGAAAAGCTAAAAAACACGGTTTCCTTTTGAACGAATTGAAATTAATAATTTTCCGATATCTAGTTGGAATGGCGTTGTAAAAGTTGATAGTTGATTTCTTGGTTGAATTCATATTATTGGATACTTATACGTACATTCCTTGCACCTTGTATTACAATCATGATTTATTTCCTCAGTGGCAAAAACATGTTTATTTTTTAAAATAAAAATTAGACATTCATTTATGAATGTTCCTGACACAGTTAGTAAATTGAGACGTTTAAATAAAATTTCGACTCTATATTTCATATTATGTATAACACATATTTTTCTAATTTTTAAATAAAAAATCTAAATCAACCAAGTTACCCCAGAAGACATATTATATCGTATTAAAGAGTAAAAATTACTGAAATATAATACAATATTTTAAGTATTCTCATTGACATAAGGTTTTATGGACCGCAACATGTATATTGCTTTATTTAGTTTCTTATTGAAGTCATCAATATAGCATTTCCAATTTAAGTACTGATTGATATGACGACGTAGTATTTTGCTGTCTGTGCTAACTTTATACATTACATATGTGATTAACACTTGTTCTGGAACAATTGTTGTGTTTCTGTTACTTCTTAATATAATTGGTTTGGTTTTAGCTTCATTCAAAAATAATTTATTTTAAATAAGCCATTCTTTTACTTTTGAGTATATTTCAATTAAGGCCCCGTAGCTACCATATTACAATTTCTTTTTCACTTTATTCAAATTTGGCTCGTTAAATTTATTAGTATTATACACCAATCGAATTGTAAAACTAGTCATGAGCACTTGTTGAGAACTAATTAACAAATATCAGCTTTTATCATCATTACATTGATATCATTTCAATCAAATAAAATCTATATATTTGCGTATTTTGCGCTAGGATCGATATTAGCCGTCGTTCACTGCATTTATTATATGGCATGGTATGTATATACTTAGCGCCCCACTGTAAAATAGCGAAACAGTAATGGGGCTCATAAACAGTGGTTAACAATCTAAGATTTTTGCGTTCTAAGTATATTATTGTAGGTATGTACCCTTATAATATTTGTGATCTATCTACTTAATATAATTTTAAATTGACTACTAATGAAATTAATTAGATTTTTTTATATGCTTATTGAAATATTTCAATGTACAGAATGTCATGCTTAGTACCAATATGATTATTTTTTTGTAATATAAATAATATCTATAAATAACATAAATATTATACATAATAATTTGTAAGGATATAATTGTGTATACATGGTGATTCTAAACTGTAGAAGAACCAAAATAATATATAAACTATTAAAAAACAATCTGCAAATACTTATTTGACGTAATCGCAACGTAGCAAATATTTTTATTTAGCTACTAATTAATTCAAAAAAAATAATGTTTCAATAAACAAAATAATTCCAAGTTAATTGATTAATTAATATATTATGAAAGGTTGAATAATATAAAAATACAAATTCAATATTTTTAATATGGTTCACAATAAATAGCATAACCTTTTATTAATATGTATTATTCTTACACGAGTGACGTAATGCCGTAAAAGCATTACGCCTCTGGTTCCATACACAATGACCCCGTATTCTTTTCGATCCCGATCTCGCGACCAATGTGATATAATTGTAATAACAAGTTATTTTTTCCCGATTTAATTATATGCAAGCAAAGTGCATAAATATACCGTTGTTATAAAACTTATTAAATTATTTAATTTATTGCAAACCACTACCTTCTCGCACACTGGTACATAATAGTATTTTGTACAGCAAGAGTGGACAGTATGTTCATGTCACACGTGAACGAGTTTGGAGCACGACGCCGTAGGCAAGCGCTCCAAACCTCTGGTTAAATTTGATATTTGAAGTTTAGTAGAAATGAGTAAAAATGGACATGTCAGTCACTCATCCCTACAATATTTATATTTATAAACAATTATGTTTAATAATTTGGATTTCTGGATTTGTATTGTAAATTGAACATGCTTTATCTTTTAATTATGAATGTATAATTTTGAAAATATAAAAATAGTAAATTTAGGTTATATTTTATATCTGACGTTTTGCAGAATTGTCAGTCAGAACTAACTTTAATTTTGATTTAAAATAATGTTGAAAATATAGATTTATCATTAATTAAAAACGTTTTTCATGTTTATTTCATAATAATAGTTAATTAAAAATACGTCTTTGTCTATTTCTGATATTTTACAACACAAATAATTCGTATTTATGTTGGCACTCGTATAAAAATTCTGACATACCATTGTAATTTGTAATTTATTGTTTTTTGTGGTTTGTAACAAATTTCATCTACACAAGAGTGGATATATAATACGTATCCATTCGGTTAGGAATGAATAAACGTGGCAATATATAGAAGGGAGTAGAAAGAAAGTATTTTCAGATATCATTAAAATTTATTTAAAAAAAATACCTTGCAACATAAACATTTTATAAAAATACTAGACTATAGGAAATAATATAAATTAGCAAATAATAAAATTAATCTATATAAAGAACTGACATTCTTTAATGTTTTTTTTTTAAATAAAGTTCTTGAAGACTTTACACATTACAGTTTTAAACTTTGAAATTTAACCCTAGTATGCAAAAACTTAAAATAAAATTTAAAAAAACAAAATGGAATAGAATTTAAAATAATAACGACTCAATCGGACTATTAGATATAATTAATCAATTATTAAATTTATATACGTTTCGGGCATATCCAACATCCTTCTTTAATACATTTAATAATTTACCTTATTACAATAAAAACATGGCATTGTGTATATATATATATATATATATATATATATATATATATATATATATATTTGCTAAAAGTGGCGCATTAAAGGCTACTTTACTAGTAAACCATTATTTTGTAAATAATATTTATTATTTAACCACAGAGGTCGCATATCCAGTACGGTCGAAACTAGTTCGGATTAATAAATATTTTTCGTGATAAAATATATAAAAAGTTGTTTTATTATAAACGTAATTTATTAAACTATTGAATAGTAAAATTACTAAACTTATTGCTATTGATTTTTCAACATGAATTTTACAAAACCTTTAATTTATGTTTAGGTATTGAATTGGAATTGGAATGTTATATATTATATTTATATATTTAATAATTTATAACCAATTCATACCAAATTTTAATGATATTAATTATTTATGATTATTTTAAAAGGATTAAAAAATGGATGACATAAGACACTAATCAAAAAATAGAAATAAATTTATGTATAGCGGCATTATTATATTTATGAATGAATTAATTTATAAATCGGTAGGAGATGAGCAGAACCTAGAGAACGAGAATATAGAAAAGATTCACTGATATTGCCTATAAAACCAGCCGCGGGCAAACAAACAAACAACAAGATAACAGAAGAATCTGTAGACGATTCGTATAATTCAACCACTGTCGAAACTGTGACAACTCTGCTAACATACTGGCTACATAGTGCCGTGCAGGGATGCTAGGGCCAGTGGCCGCCGAAATCCAATAAAATCCGAGCACGAACTGCATTATATTTAATTTGTCCTGTTTCAGTTGGATTATAAATATTCGATTCATAATAAATCTGGAGCGTAGGAGTGCAATGGGGGCCGTTTGAGCAGTAAATCTTCGGCTATCCCACCCCAAATCCGGAATATAAGTTTCCGTTTAGTTCCTTAATAGAATCGCCATAACTGTCTGAAGATTATACGCGTTATACGCGGAGAGAAACCGTCTTAACTGATATTTTGTTTAGTCTAATCCGGCGTTCAGCGGAGAACCACTTCAAAGCTTACGAATATGAAGCAATCAGAATCAAATGTGGGTTCGTTTCAGTAAATAGGCGATTCGAGCCGTGTCTCTATATCTATAGCGTGGAATCGATATTTCTCGAAACGATTCCTTAACCATTGCGATTCTTGTCACAAATAAACGAACAAAATACACTGAGCCTCATTCTCTGTCCAGTCTGTGCTTAGAGCCTTCACAAGCGGACTGCGCCGCACCAATCTCTATACTCTTGTAGTGTAGTAAGGGTAGTTTTAAGGGGGTAGTTGGGGTGCAGGATCCGGAACTGATGATTGAACACATTATAGTTAAAGGGACAAGACATAGGTAGACCCTACGGCTACTTTCAGTGTGCGAAGCATGGCCAAAGGAGAAAGCAGCGGCGGCAATAGCGTCACATAAAGTCAAGTTCTTGTGATTGGATTACGTTTAGAGGGTAATCCCGTTGACGAGCGCCGAGGGACTGTTGGGCTTTAATGACCCCGCGCGACAAATCGAGCGCTTAACCTCGGGCCCCAGGGACGCTTCCGTGATTCACCGGAAGCCAGACATATTTTAGCACGTATGATCATATTGGCTCGCTTCGAAGCGCTGTTTGATTTATGCGAGTCTTATATTTTATAGCCTAGTTTGTTCCGGCCGTTATTATATTAGAGTTCGATACTATACTTTATCTAACACCCTTTACAACTCTTGACAGTTATGTGCGAGGGGCGAGAAGCGGGAAGTTCGAGCCCCGGGCCGTGGTTAAGTGGCGCGCTCTTTTTTCCTATACTTACTCCAAAAGATTCTTTGTCCGTCTAGAATGATATCTAGATAAATGCGGACTTCACGGAGAGGCTGTGGGGTATATTGGTATTCCATTCACTCGAGAGACTGGCCTAACCGAGTCCGGCCAGGAAATAACATTACCTTCACTGTAACACGCTCCGAATACGGGATAGGACGTATAGTGGTCCCGCTCTCATTACCCGGCGCAGTCACCCTCGACGATTAATCGAATTACTATGAAATGTTAATCGGTCACATTGTAACACTCGCATTTACGCCCCATAAAGAGCGATCATCACACTTAACGACACATAATCAGCTCTACAAAGCGTCCTGTTATTTACAACCTTGTGATAAATATATGGGAGCAGCGGCATGTGATCATTATTTTAACGCTTTATCTGGACCGGCCATTAGCGACACCAGCAAACCAACCTAACTTCATTATTGTTAGGTCCAGTGATCGTGTCGCCTCCGCTCAATTAGCCTCGAAAAGAATGGAGTTAGGGTCGTGGTGACGGAAAAGTTGTTTTCTGGATTGAGTGATTGTTAGCGTCTGTTCGTTCTGTCCGTTTCACCTTGACCATGTGTAATATTCGTTATCTCGACTACGTATATATGTCAAAAACAAATGCAGGAGAATAAGGGAATGTGTGGATGTAAATAAATACGGGGTAGATAAGAAGCAGACCGCTGTTTGTATTTCTATGCAATGACGCATGGCTCTGTACTATGACGTTAACTTTTTACGACAACAGACATTATGTGCCGACCCCGGATCCTATATATTTTATGGGCGATGTCCAGTCAATAAATAGCCAGGGCCACCTTCCTGCCGGCACCTTCATCTACGATAAAGTCAATTCGGACCCTCGTAGGAGGCGGAATACACAATATCTGAATACCGAAATACTAAGTCGATGTCATTATGTTCGATCGAATGTCTGGGGATCATGGCAATAATCAGTCGATGGGCCGTAATTAGATGCGGACCGCATAAAACAGCCGCACTGACCGCCCGTCATCTGCTTTTTTACTGTTTCCGCATAATAATAAAATTCCTGCCTTAGACGGCCGTTACTAGCAAATGTTACTTCGTATTTGCGTTTTTTGACATTTATTATTCGGCATGATGGCAATGTCCGCGCCTTCTATCCTCCCTTGAGTCGCTATACTATATACCAGATTCCAGATGGGATTTCTTTTATTGAGTCTATCCGCTTGCAACACGCTCTATTTGTTCCTTATTGTACGAGATCTAAATCCCATCGCCGCGTATTGATTATTACAAACCTCCCATAGCTCAAACTCCTATATGATCTTAACCATCCAAGACAGCAAGCCTCCACACATAAAATATAATAGAAACCATAAATTTGTGGCAATCGCAGCCGTAGCTTGGTATCCAACCCATTCGCTAATGGGTTGAATGCCATGAAATTAAACAATTTAAAAACCTATATGAACTAGTGAAGCTTTACAATTAAACAACTGACATGTCTTCATGACAATAGAATTAACGCCAGCCGATGGGATCATATTCTTAATTTAACAAGTAGGCGGTATCACAGTAAATTGCACAGTTTTGCCGCCTGACGTAATTCTTTTTCTCGTCCCCTTCAAGCGTTCCAGGAGTTTGTTGGCATGGGATGGGGAGCAACACCCAGCATGATAGACTACAGGCAAGGGGACTTATGGACCTCTATCACATAAAGCGATTGCTAATACTGTATAAGTGAACTCAAGCGTCTTTTATAAATGGATTTTATCAATTTTAAAACCACCACACTTATTTACGCATGTTGCTATATTAATATAGAAACTGGTTATATCTTAATCTGCACTACCTTTGATCCGATAAACGCACCATTAAAACATCATTAAAAGGATAACGCTCCATTCAATAATACATGTATAATTTATTATTAAACATCCTTTATAAATGTTCAGATACATTATGCGCAATGTTTTGTAAAGTGTAAATAATTCATTTTGTATCTTTAAATCTGCAGAATTTTGTAAATCTACCTAAATATAGGGTGGTCCACCTAAGAAGGATCAGGCGTTTTTTTGGTGTTATCCTTTGACTTGGAGGTTTGCGTTTAAACCAATAAAGCTTCAAAATTGCAGATTTACAATTATAAGATCGTGTTTTGTTTCTTAGTAATAATATTTAATTATGAAATTTTAATCATATAACTTTATTTTAAACGAAAACCTAAAAAAGTGGTACAAAATATCGTTATTTAGAATAATTTAGTGAATTTTAAATTCAATTAAATTAATTAATATCATTTGAATATCACTAGCAAACTTATTAAATATAATTTATTATTATAGAATAAAGTATGTCAGCGCATAGTTCTAAATAACAAATATCATGACCAATAAGTTTTCGACCCCGATATGTCCTTAGTGATGACGTCACACCTTACTAAAGTACGTTTTGGCTACATGTAACTGGGTAACTACAGCTTACTGTGGTCGAGACCTTCGTATGTAAAAAAGTTAGTTGCGTCACGTGAATAACTACGTCTGTTGCATCATGATTAAAACAGTTCACTATTTTTCATAGATATTTTTTAATATATTTGCAGTTTATGACAAACAAATATCAAATATCTGACTTTTTATTGTCTAGCGAGTAACTTTGCTAGACTAGTAGCGTTATTATAATGACGTTACCGATAACTGAATAACATACTACTAAGTAACCAAAGTAAGCTCACCAAAAAACGACTTAGGTCTATGATTAAAAGGCCGACAGCGTAGCTGGAGGACTCTTATTATCAAATATGCACAATTCAATTACCATGCAATACGTTCTCAAAAATTACCGAGAATCAAAACTTGGAGCTCGAACGGTTTATATCCAGATTATTTCCCAAATAATAATATTATTACTTTGACATAAACTATTTTGACATTTGACATTAAATAACGAATAAATGATTATTGAAAGTGATTAAACATGTTCTAGCTTTTTACAATGCAACAACAATTGTTGAATTGTTCCTATAGCATTGTAAACAGACAGTTTAATCACACAAATTATTTAGAGCAAGGTGCAACAAGCAGTTTAATCGAGAAAGTTTTGATTTGATTTCATTGCTTGTAATTTGAATTTTAATGACATTTGATTGGCTTATAATCTATGAGGGAAATAATCAGTAGTTACATCCCCACTTGCACTGCGTGCACTCGTAAAAATATTCAAGGATGTCATGCAAGACGGATATATCGAAGATTATTTTCACAAGAAAATTTTAGAAATAATAAATATCACAAACTATTTGGTTTTGAATAAATTACGATAAAAAAATGAAGGTTGTAAAACTATAATAAGATATTTTAAAAGTAAAACAGATCATAAATTGAAAAGACGCGTTAATATCTAAAACGAAAAGAATTAATTTTTAAAATGTCAATAAATTATACACTCAATGAACACGTGCAAATACCCGAGTATTTTCATATTGCATCAAATACTTGCTAATATTTGTTCGTTACTAGGTGATTTTGATAATATTTATAAATATGATTGGCTGAAATTTTGTGGGGCATAGTCTCTGGTATTTCATGTTTATATGCATGTTGTGATTGGTTGATAAGAGTGTGAATTAAATAGTCTGTAGAAATACCATAAGTGAATTAAAATTACCGGATATTTAAAGAAAGTGGGTGCACAGCAATGAGTGTTAATTTGTCAGTTTAAAAACCACGACAGTACGTAGCGCTGGAGTGGTTCTCTGATAAATTAACACGAGTTCTTCAATGCATTGAGTTAAATATCCTAAATTTAAACTCACGAATGGTATTTGGTCGGACTAGTTAATGAATATATTATAATTCCTTATAATTCTCAAGTGTAAATTGTCAGTGTCATGGACGTTGCTAGACAGCCAATCAAGCAACACAAGCAAAACATTCAAAATATTCGCTGATATTTCATCTAGGTTGGTCCATATGCACCTTGTGATTGGTTGATAAGAGTATGAATTAAATAGTCTAATATAATAAATGATGAAAATCACCTGAATATTTTCATATTAAGAATAATTTGTCAAATTATTATAAATAAATAAATTAAAATGTAATCAGTTTTGCGACAAGTATGATAATTATCGCCAATATTATTTACACAATCCCCGTCTATTTTTGTTGTTTGAATTGATTAATATATTTTTATTTCATCGACCAATCAGAATTTGTATGTTTAAAAAAATCAACCAATAGGATTGATTTATAGTGATCAAAATGGCTATCAGTAGGTACTGAAAATCGATAAAACTGCACCTTGCTTTTACAGAAATAGAAAGCTGATTTTGTAATATCAATGTCATTTAAAATCAATCTGACATAAATCTGACTATTAACCTGTACTTTTCACAGAAAATGTGTAAAAATACTGGATTGTAAGCATTTTTTTTTTGTAAGAAATGCATTATATATTTAATCATATATTATAGATATTAATCACCTGTAATACACACAAGGTTGATTTTATACCAGCGTAAATTTTTTTAATGTGGCTCAAACTTATTTTCTATATGCAAATTATTTTCGAATTAGGATGCTCTTAATTCTCAAATAATTTTCATGTGAAATAGGTTTTTGCCAAAAAAATAAATTACCCAGTAAAAAATCAACCTCTTGTGTATTAATACCCGATTAATATATTCTTATTTCATCAACCAATCAGAATCAGTACATTTTTAAAAATTGACCAATAGAATTGATTTATAGTAATAAAAGTGGCTATCAATAAATGGTAAAAATCGATAAAACTTCACTTTGCTTTTACAAACATAGACGGCTTTAAGAACATGTCATTTAGAATCAATCTTCAATTCACAATTAACCATACTTATAACAATACAAACTTGTAAGCATTTTGTTGTAAGTAATGCATTATATATTTATTCATATATTAATCACTTCTAATATATACGAGGTAATTTTTTTTAATGTGGCTCAAACTTATTTTCCATAAAAAAATTATTTTCAAATTAAGAGACATACATGCTCTTAATTCTGAAATAATTTTCATGTGAAATAGGTTTTTGCCAAAAAAATAAATTAGCCGGTAAAAAATCGACCTATTGTGTATTAATATCTGATAAATTAACTTTTATTTAATTATTTTGACAACGTTAAAATAGGTGATTCAATTATCGAGTATATGTATTAATTTAAACCAACTTTGTACATAACAAAGCTCAGTTTATATCAGAAAACGAGTAAGTAGTTCCAAATTTGTGTTTAGAATCTTTTGTCAGGTTTAAGTTGAATAACTAAGATTTTCTATATTTTAAAATACAAGGGTTACTTTTAAGGTGTTTTACTGTTTTTAATACTTTATGAAGCAGATAATTATAGTTTATTTATTTCTTAACTTTGTAAAATAATGCAGAAAGTTTTTTAAAGAATAAAATTTTCAAAGAAATTAATAATAAAATATGTTTTTACATGTGTCCAACGTTTTTGTAGACAATATATCTTAAAATCATCATGTCCGAAAAAAAAATTACAAACCGAAAAATAATTTGCAATCAGATATATTATTAAGTGAAGTTGCCGTCTATAAATATAAACAAAAAATACTTTGTATGACAAAATCGCATAAAAATAGTATTAAGGTTTGATTGCGTCTGACACTTATTGCATGATATTTATGTCGACACATATAGTTGACAATCAGCCGACAATAAAAATATATATTTCTGACTTGAAATGTTCACTGTTTGCATTGTTACGATTTCTCTCCGATATACATTTCATGTAATAACGGGTCTATTCTGCAACTATTCCCTTAAAATTTAGAAGCCTTAAAAATGATTCCTATCGCTAACTGCAAAATCCGTTAAAATTTATGCGGTGCCTTTAAAATAATCCGTTAAATAATAATTTTTTAAAAAGGTCCCTTTAATTTTTAACGGTATTTTAAACGTCAGATATTGAGGTTAGAAATTAATTTAATTTTATATTTCTTGTTCATAAAAGGTATTTTTAGTAAAATAAAATATTATTGAATGCAAGAATATCCTTCAATGATATTATTGATAAAATATTTATCCAAGAACGAAGCTCGATTTTTTTTCTGCATAACAAGTTGTAAGTGCCGGTAAAAATAGCGAAATGTTTTAAAATCAATGAGAAACGATAATTTTTATCACTTGCTAATGAAATTGAAAAGGAATTGTATAAACAAATAAGGTATAAATTGAATATTAATTTTTTTTTGTAATAATAATAAGATAAAATAAATAATTCTAATTTCTTCTTTGTACATGTGACCATTTATAAAAGATTATATATTTATTTTATTTATATAATTTTTCGTAAATTTCGCAGACTGTAATATAAATTTATAACGCATTGTATTTTGTATAATGAATAATTTATTTTAAGATTGATTAATCAATATTACCAACGCACCTAGTCATGATAAAAATAATAAATTTGATTTGATATGAGATAAGAAGTGGAATGTACATTTTTATATATTATAAATTTAAAAAAGCGCGGTAAAAGTTTTATTTATATTTGTTTTCTTGAATTACACGTTTTGGTGCATTTATGCAATGTTGCCAAACATATATTCGGTATTTTTAACGGGCCACTTTTAAAATAGTTCATTTTTAACGGACCCTTTAAATTTGTAATTAGTGAATACCAAAGTTGGCAGAAAAATTTAGAGGCCGGTTAAAATATTATTTTTGAGAGGCTTCTAAATTTTAACAGAAAGTTACAGAATAGACCCGTAAGCGTCATATGTAAACGTAGCATAAGACAATAAATCTACTAGATCTAATTAAATTCCTTGTGCTAGATTTCTGTTGCTGTTAAAAAAAATATATATTCTCAAATCAAGTTAAACCATAAATAATTTATCACAAAAATTTGATAAAATTATTTCTGTAGAATAGATAACCATAACCTCAACAAGTTTCCGTAATCAACAAATTTGCGTTAAATTGTTAGAAAACAATAACCAACAAACAAGCAACTATTTCTTCTGATCAATAGCCCTCTTATGCGGCGTCTCTGAAAACATGCTTTATAACGATCATAATTATATCGCGTTTTAAAATAATATGGTTTGTATATATTCAAGCTGCCTTAATGATTCATTAAAATTACTATCAGTATAAATTTAAAAACAAAAAGTGTATACTTTAGGAGTTGTAAATTTGTTTCACACACTTTTTGTAACGGTTTTTTATCAATTCTCATGAATTAATTATTTATATAAAATATCATTTTAACCAAATACCAACAATATTTAATTCTTATCTAAATTTTGTTTCAATCATTCTACAGTCTTATCCAATTTTCTTAACCGTTCTTGTTTTGTCTATAATATTTTCTCATGGAGATAATAACATTCGTTATTGTTTTATTATATTACAAGCGGAAATTTGAAATTTGGCGACTTTTTCATTAAATCTAAAATGTTTAACTATTGAAAATACGACATAGTAAATCAGATGCAAACATTTTTTTTTACTATTTTTCTTTATAATTATAAAATAATCATATTAAACCATTCTAAAATGTTTGACAAATCAGATTCAAATTACTGCTTATGTAAAAATTACAGAAATAAATGCACTGTCGCCAAGCAAGCAATTAGTATAAACAAATGAAACTAAACAAATTAAATAATGCTGTAGGTGTCAGATGCATAACCTCCCAATGTACACTTATCGGCACAAAATCTATCCATGTGATTTAAATACGTTTAGCAAACTTAAATAAGTATAATTTTGATAACTATTATTTTGGGTAATGTGATTTATTTATAATGATACTGTTTTGTTTATCTAATAACCAACATTGTTAATAATAAATAAATCATTTAATAAATAAAAAATTAAATAGCGCTGCACTTTACTTACAATTGTTTGCAGCAGCTTGAATTCTTGCAGGCCCAGATTTGAACTTCGTTCAAGTAACTGTTGATTAATCTGGCTACGTAGAAACGGCTATTATCATGCATTAGCATAAAGTTATTACCAATCAATAAAACAAAAGATACTAATTTGGGTAAAAAATTTCTCTAATGTAATTGTCTGTAGTTATTGCTGCTGTATTAACAAAGACTAATTCAGAGCGAGTTTCTAGGTTAATGCCACCCCACAGCATTACCATCACAACTTAGTCTTGGCACAATATTGCATTACGCAAATTTTTGCCCACATCATCTCCATACTCTATTTCGTCCATCTTTACGGAAATTTTTTAAATCATTAATAAACAGGATTTTGCTCCATTCAATTTACAGATTTTCTTGTGCGTATTCCTGTAACCTTCTCCTAGCGGTTCTTTAACTATTTGTAACACTTCTTATATCCAGAAACTAAATTCGCAAGATCGGAAAGTGATTATCTCAAGGACTATATTATTTTCTGCCTGAACCAACTCTTCTTATGTAGTTTCCTGATTAATAAAACTGTTTTATAGCCATCGGTATAGTACATCTTAAAATATTAAAAAACCCGAGCTGTGTAATACTGTGATTGCCCGTATTCAAGTAATAGCAATAGCACTGGCAGAATGAGTGACTAATTTAATATATATATATATATTGTAATTTTGTTTAATAATAAACATAAATAGTCACTAAAAACAAAGTTTGATTTTATTTATAAGATTATTTGTTTTTGATGATGACGTTTTGGCAAATATTATATATATATATATATATATATATATGTATATCATATTCTTGCCCACACGTATGCAACGCATTATTATCACAGTGTAGTACATTTTCCAGTGGGAAATTAGAAAAGTGCGAGGCCGCATATTTATTCATAATAAATATAAATAGCTATGCATTGTTATTATTATATCTTTTTTGAGACCCGTCCACCTGGGATTGTTCTTGTTTTCTTGCCTTCTAAATTTATTAGTCCGCTACTGTAAAATCATCTTTAATGTTTATGATTTTATTGAAATTACTATGTACAAAGTGTTGCGTGGGATTTAATGGCTCAAACATACTGCTGTATTTAAAAAATAGAAAATTAAAAACTTTTTATACATCTTATCACGTGGCTAGTTTCGACTAAAAGCCTGGACATCATCATACGGTGGTATCTTAACGTATTTTTATCTAAACTAAAGTAAAAAATCAAAAATTTATTTGTGTATTTGGGATTTGGGCCCCTAAATCGCAATAACTGTAAAAACAGGAAAAAACATGGAAAATCATAGGCCACATGCTGTTGTAATTATGTACACAAAATAACTTATACGAACCAAAAAATTTTGTAGCATTTTTAATTAACAAAAACTGGCAAATTGGTTTTATTAAATCATATTAGAAAAAGATTTTCAGGCTGAAGTTTGTGTACTGAAATATGTTGGTAAAAACTTATTTATTTATGTCATTCAGTGGGTACCTTTTGAAAAGATTATTTATGTTATACATGCGTTATAAATTTCGTAAAAATGGTGATATAAGTGTAAAATCAAAATAAATTTTAAAAAATTGAGACCCATATTAATAAGTGTAAGAAATTAATAATAAATCTGAATAATATTTTGAAAACAAATTAAAACTAAATTTATATACATATTAAAATTTAAAAAAACTGTTTTGTATTTTATTTTCTCTAAAATAAATACAATAAAAAAAAAGAGTAGCATGTGTTTTGATTTGTTTTAATTCTATGTGTTTATTATATTGTTTTGCGATGCACATAATTATGGGTCTTACGATTTTCTATATCAATTTGCTGCAGAATCGTATTATGCTATCAGATTCAATGAAAAAGTCTTTATTATGGTGCAAAATATGGGTATAAAATAACCAGAGTTGATAAGTCGCTTTTATCCTGTTTTTTCAGTTATTTAGAGGCCCTTAATACTCAAATACACAAACAACAATTTAACTTATACTTTAGTTTAGATAAATATACCTCAAGTTCAAAAAAATAGTGAAAAATAAATTTGGAGAATTTTTTGCAAAACCTTTTGATGCAATAAGTATGTTTTATACAAAGTTGTTCAAAATAATGTTCATCGTTAGATATTTTATATTGCTTTGGTATTACACCTATTAATATCAAAATAATAGGCATATTTTAAATATAAAACTTATAGAGGTGGAGCATATAATGATATTTTATTTTTCCAGAATTTTAATTTCACAAATTAAAACATTACCCTATACTATAAATTGGTGAGTCTCACGTAGCCCGCCTATCATGTTCGTGTAGTCCGTTAAAGCTATTTTTGTTTTTTTTTGGAAAAAAATTATTTGTTTTTCAAGAACATTTTGAAAAAATAATTAGTTTGTCTTTTTTATGCACGCATTGTATTATACAATTTTCCTCATGCTAGAATTCTATTATTTAAAAAGGCAGCACAATAATTTTATATAATTATTTTTGTTTTTTGTACAATTTTGTTTCAAAACCTTTATCAAATACAAATGTCATGTTTGTGCAATATCAAAAATGATCTAGAATGGCAAGAAAATGTGAAGAAATATTAGGAAATACCACAGAAAGATTGTAAAATTCACAAATCTGCTACTGAATTATTAAACAACAAAAGGTTAACAAAATGTTGAAAAATTGTGATATATCGCCAAACAAAATGTTTGGAAAATGTAAAAATGGTCAAAAAAAATGTGCTGGGACATGCCACAAAATGTCAATATATGTTGTTTTTTTTAATATTTACAGTTATCACAAAACTTTTACAAAACGCTTAGAAATATCACTACAACACAAAATTTGTTAAGTATCACATAATATTTGAAAAATGTCTAATATTAAACAATAATATATAGCAAATTTGTAACAATATGTTAAATAATGTTAAATACGGGTATTTTATATAAAATTTATATGTAATATTTTTTATTAATCTTTAGTTTTTACCTATATTTCATAATTTCATTATTTTTAACAATGATGATTTTCCATTTGTTAATAATCAACTGATTACTCAAAGTTTCTTCTGTTGATTTGGTGAGATATTCATATTTTAGAAAAATTAAAATGTCACATGTTTTTAATTTATTATCAACTAATTATACGACTTCAAAATCATTTAGTTTTTATTTAAAATTTAATTCATTATTAATTATATTTAGAAAATGTTATTTAAAACATTAAAATCAATTAAATTGAAGTAAAATTTTAATTTAGATAAAAATATAAATTAAGTTTAATGCATATAAATAATCCCGATGTACGCGAAAACATGGATATAATAAAACACATAATTATATTATGTGTTTTGATATTACTTATATTACAAATAGTGCCGACTGCCGAGAATGACGAGCCGGCTGATATATAATATATAATATAAGTACGTATTATATATTTACGAACAACATCTAGACATAGGGTGATGGCCGGCTCCGCGCGGCATGCGTACCGAGCAGACCCGAGCACCATACGGCATGAGTAAGGTTTTCGTGGCTCTCATGGGCAGACTGGCAAACAATACAGTACCCGCCACCTCTGGAGCGTCGAGTTCCTGCACTCGCACATTCTTTGTTCTTAACTTACTTCTTAATTTCATATTTGCGAATACACTACACTGTGATAATGCACGTGTCGGCAAGAATATGGTATTTATAAATTTGTTAAATATATTCAACCGACGTCTTCAGACAATACCAGTCCTTTCACTAGGCAACAATGTAGAGTCTGAAGACGTTGGTAACATATTGACCAAATATATACGGGTTACAATAGTCGGTTTTACATTGCGGGACCAAAAGCAACGGTTTAACACTATTTAATTTTAAATTTTTAAAATTATTATCCCTTTTGGGTTGCTTCTAGTGTGATAATTGAGCTAATCACATTTTTACTAAATACACACGTTTATCTATAGTATTTCTTGTGGGGGTATGAGGTGGTCTATAGCGGGTTTGATAACGTCTGTTGAATTTATATATATATATATATATATATATATATATATATATATATATATACATAGATATTTATCTCACGTACAAATTGGCATCTTTTCAGAAATGGTATGGGCCAGCACCCGCCTAATATACGCGTGTATATTAGCAGTTACTTATTTGATACATACTGGCTGCCGATATATCCTACGGTTAGGTTAGCATCCACATATATTATCATAACTCGGTATAACATGGCGTCCGTATATTGAAAATGGATGGAAGTTCTTCCAGCAACTTTGTTAGTTCTTCGGTTTTTATTATTTGTGAATACAACATTATTTATTTCAGCATTTATTTTAAGAAAACCATTGGTTTCTTCAATAATTCAGCTATGAGAAACTGGCAGTGTGCAAGAATAAAAATACAGTAATGATATAAAAATATTTTTTCCAAATAAAAGTGCAAAACTATAACCCTAAAACAACCCATTGCTAAAACAGCAATGACGGTGCTAATTAAAAAAATTAATTTTTAGATTCAAGAATAATTTTTCATTTATTTTATATTTATGTACACACTTTATAAGTCGCAAACGTTGTATTTAAACACTTATTGTAAACGTTGAGTTTTTATGCGGCAAAACTTTAACATTAACTTTATTTATTTTGTAATTTGACATAATTTCTCTTGACTACATGCACAGGAAAAATCGCGAGTTAATTACAAAAATATAACATGAATTAATTATTACACATTATCACATTGTAATAATTAAATCATTCAGTTAATCATAATAATAAGTATAAAATTTTCACTAGATACTGATATAATTTAAGACGAAATCAACACTATCATCCACTCTCCCCACCTTATACTTGAAATCTGTTCTATATTTTACCCACATTGATAACACGCAAACTAAATATGATGTCGTAATGTTAAACGTGCCTAGCACCAGACCATATCAAATGCATCCAGCAAAGTTTTAGTGGGCACGGTGAATCAAAAAGTGGCTTCCATATATTGGATGCCAACTTTCCGCGGATGTCGTTTTTACCACTAATTCTTCGCGGAGGATGTCAACTTGTATGGTATATATTTAATCTGTGTTAGATATATATATGATACAAGTTGACATTCTACGTGTAAAATATTTATATTTTTTTCAGTTTCAATACTTGCCTCACTTCCGCAGTGGGATCACGAATATTAAAAATGCAATTTTATAAAATTCATATCTTATTTATTAATTACTTAATTTTTATTTTATAAGACGAAACGTTTGTAAATTATAAATTTAAAAAAATTAATGTTTTAATTTTTATATGTTTTCAACTTTCATTCGTAAATAAAAACAGCTTCATAAAATTTCTAGATAATATTTCCGTCATATCTAAACCATTTTTTGATAAATACAATAGCTTACAATTTAACAGCAACAAACGTTTAGAAAAATCTCCACAGAACCATAATATCAAGTTATATATATATCGAAAATCATAGCTCATCAGTCTGCAGTGCTCTGACTCGGATTATACGATTTCTACAGGAATGCTTAAATAGACAATAAACACTTCCGTCCGGAACAATGTCGCGTGTTTACATTTTTAACCAAAAATACTTTTCTAAGGTTCCGTCCGGAACTATGTCGCGTGTTTACATTTTTAACCAAAAATACTTTTCTAAGGTTCGCGCCCCAAACGTTACTTCTCTTTACCGCAGCTCATCTGAGAAAGTAGTGAAACCGAAGCGAAAAGGCTTAACATAAAATGGCGTTGTTTAACGCCTAGTAATATAATATACTAATTTTTTCATAGATAACACATAAAAATATTTTTTTCTTCAAGCGTGTCATAAAATAACACATGTCTAATATCGTTTTCAAATTAACTGCACCGTTCTGCATCATGCAATGTCATGCAACAATTTTATGTTTAATTTATAAAATTTTCTTAGTGCTCGAGTGTTTAATTTATCACAAAATACGGAATTTATGCAAGTCTATTAGCATGATCTTCAATAGCTCGTGCTAGAAAGTCTATGTTTTTCCAGGTGTGTGAAATGCAGTACTGCACCCTAAAAATAACTAGATTATTGTTTTGTTCCAATAGACGTTTGTAATGTTTGGACAATTTATGAGATAAATGTTTATAGGTTATATTCTACAAACATTTTCTTCAATATTAAATAATTAAACAACAATTTCAATTTAACACAACCCCAAGATGCATTTATATTAATGGCAGTAGTGGAACACTAATTTATTTGTTATAAAATTTAATGCACAAATGTTTTATTTATTTTTTAATGATATATATATATATATATATATATATATATATATATATATATATATATATATTAAGATATATTTT
>JARJEC010137142.1:0-24477 GCA_030264575.1 Tachinus sp. AB-2021 | reverse complement strand
GTTACAATACAAATTGATCTATTCAATTCAATTTATTACTTTTCTTCACTTTACTTTTTTGTTTATTGTCGCTTCGACGTAAAAGCACCCTTGGAAACTACGGAAAACTCAAAGGATCCCACTAATTACATTGTAACTTTATTACACAACAAACAAACCATAAAAATGAAGTGGGAAAAAATAACAAGCAACTACCACAAAGATAACTGATCATGGTTCTAAAATAATACATGAGAATGATAAGAGTTGTTCTACAAGGATCAGGCCTAGGTAAAGTATTGTGGAAGATATTTTACAACATGTTTTGGAAGCAACTCTGCCAGATTGTGTAGAAATGATACAATTTGCAAATGATACAACAACCACGGCCAGAATTAAGGACAACCAATGCAAACCGAGCCATTTGTAGAATAGTAAAATATAATTACAATATTATTATTATTGAATAATTACTACACCATTACTCCAAAACCCACATCCTTTGGATTTAATGTCCACTGCTCTACCAATTGAGCTACGAAGGTATCTGAATTAGCATTGGTTTTATGTTTTACGACCACGTCGAATTCAATTTTGAAAACATCCATTACATTATATGTTTACACACATACAATTGTGTATACATCTAGTCTATGCTAGCACAATTCAAACGGATTTTTTTGGCGACGACCTATATCATACGAATATGGTAAATAATAATTATTTACAATTTAAATGTTTAAATGGAGCTTAAATTGACATTAGAATATTATAATAATTAAATAATTACTACGGCATTACTCCATTATGAAATAAATATTTCAACAATTTACCTCGGGTGGCGATCGAACCCACAACTTTTAGATTTCATGTCCACTGCTCTTCCAATTGTGCTACGAAGGTATCTCAATTGCCATTTTCTTATGTTCTACAAACAGAACAAACTCAATTTTTTCATTTTATTATGTATTTAAAAATTAGATTATGATCAATTGCGACTAAAGTTGTTAAACTCTAATCACAATTGATTTATCTTTGTAAATCTCACGACTTTGTATTTAATTAATTTATGGAATAATAAAAAAAACAATTTTTTTCTTCATAATGCACAACCACAAAATATCATTTGTTTATAGAATAACTAAAAGGGAAGTAATTTATATTTTTGTGAAATTTCGAAATTGAGCATTTAATTTGTTTAAAAAATAAAGTTAAAAAATAGAATGACATTAAAAATGATATTCATATCGAAACCAGTCTGTTAGTAATAAATAAATATAAAATACATAAAATACAATGTTTATTGAAAAATTACAAAATGAATATTAATAAATTCTATACAATAAAAGAAAAAAATATAGAATAGATAGTGGGCTATCCCATAGTTTTGCGTATAATTGGTTAACTCGGATTAATGTAAGACTGTATCATTCTTCTCAATGCTAGAGTAGTCTGAATGTAATTTATTCAACGCTTAAGAAATGGCAGAAATGAGAAGCAAAGCCACAAAAATAATTATGTTTATATGAAAATAATGAAAAATTAAATTTAAAAAAATTAAATAAAGACAATTAACAATTAAATTCTTTAAAATTTTTCAAACTTTGTTACATATAAAACTAAAAACTGAATGATCTCTAATAAGTTCTGAAAGGGGATACACTTTGGCATTAACTCCCTTAATAGTTTAATAATAGATACAAAAGGCTAAAATATATAAAGAGTTTTTCATTAAGAGAAATGATTTTTATTTCAAATTAAAGTACATTTAATGCCATTATTTATAGAATACGACATTGTTCAAATGTCCGCCGCTAATTGGGCTCTGAACCTTTCATCTGATGACGATTTTCACAAGAAAATCATCTTTTTGGAGAAACTCACTTCTGGCTCGATGGTTTTGTCAACAAGCAAAATTGTCGCATATGGTCGAGTGAGTAGCCTGAAGTGATGCACACGTCACAACTTTGGTATTTCTATAACTAACCCACAAGTCATTTAATCAAAAAAATAAAATGCGTCGTTCTTAATGAAAAATCCTATAGAATATTTTTTTAAAGTTTCTCGACAATTTATAAGAGTTGTTAAGAATTTGCAACATTCTCCAAAAATTTAGAAAAAATGTCACACATCACACGAGTGACAAACTTACAATATTAATTATAATAACGTTTGCATTACAAGATGATTTTTTATACGTCGGCAAATTTTGACAAATGATATCTCATATAATGATAAAAAAAAGGTTTATAAAAACATATGTCCGACATCGATTGCAAATTCGAAGTTTTTATTTTAACATTTTTGTTAATACGCAAACAAACTTTAATATGCAAAATTTAAAAATTAAACAACAAAATTTTTTTTTACCGAGTAAAAAATGTATAAAACAACAACAAAACTACACAAATAGTTTCAATGAATGCAAAAAATCCCCTCTTGAATACAAGCTTCACAGTGAGGAACCAAACAGATTTTTCGACAATTAATAAAATCCGCATGTTCCCCGATTTTATTCACAGCGATATTTATTCTACCCAACAACTTCTTTAGAGTAGTGATTTCCTGTTGGTACAAAAGTTGCTTCATGTGTTCCAAAACGTATAAATCCATTAGATTAAAATTCGGAAACCGCGTTTTCCGCCAATCAACTAGAATTTGTTATCATTATTCCCTGATGCGGCAGAGCACCATCGTGCAGATACCACATATTTTTTCATTAACTTGAAGATGTACCACTTAATCAGTTAAATTGTACAGCTTCAAGTTAATAAAACAGTAAAGTTTGCAAAAATTGTGTGTAGCTCTTTGCACTCAAGCAAGGATAAACTGTCGAAAAATATTTTACCACAAACATTAATACAGAATCAGTATTGAAAATTTTTGTAAAACCCAAAGTCGTTACCTTGTTGCATTAGTAACCATTGCTAAAATACAATTTGTTGAGGAGCATTTCAAGGTTGTAGAGATTAAACACTGCCAATGGTACGGAAAAAACTCTATTTAAAAGTTTTTCCGTTCACCGTGTGCTGTTATCAATAAATCCATCAATTACGTCTTCTACATGTAGAACATTAATTTGGTTAGGAAAAACTTTACAAAACGGAGCGCGTTCTATAACCCTAATCCCCTTAACATTTAGATACACTTTTGAAGTGTTACTATCTTCGGGGTTTACCTCCCCAATGAACAAGTTTGCCAGATTTATTATACTTATTTTGCATTTTTACGCGGATTGTTTAAATATTTAATATATACATTCTTTAATAGCTATTCAGTTCTCTTAATCTCAAATAATATCCTTCTGCATTAGGGTTATTTTTGCCATTTATAGAAACATAAAAATTGTGCTACGAGATATTTTATTTACTGCAAAATATGCACCAATTGATCGGAATTATTTTAAACCATAATGCATTAGTCTACATATTAAGGGCTACCAATCCAGCTGTTAAAATCCTAGAGACATGTTTTGTCCAGGCGCATCAAATCAGTTTTTTTCGGTACTTATTTTAATAATTCTGCCTGGTCTGCTTATGTGATATCCTTATTTCCTATGTTGACATTGTTAGGTATTTTCTGGATATCCTAATTGCAAAGATTTTTAAAATTAATTTAATGATTATAAGCTTGCTAATTTTCGACGTCTTTCTTAATCGGAAAAACAAGAAAAACCAGTAAGCCTTTGTGCTCAGCATACTCCTTGTTTATTGTAAGTGCTCCTGCATATCAAAAATATTTTATTATTGGCTTTGTTTAACATATTCAATCATAACCTAATTTAACTACTGCTTAACAATTTAACCTGTCTTATGTTAAAAACGCACATATCTGGATAGACATTTTTTCTAAGTTTTGAACTAGGGCTAGTTACTATATTAAATTGTTAAGTTTTTAAGTAATTTTCCTTGCAAATTGGCATGCACTATCATTATCCAGCGAAAGGAAGAATAGAAAATGAGTAGCTATTATTATTAATAGATGATCAATATGACTAATGTAATATAACAATAAGATTTGCAGTATGTTCAATAGTTAAAATTCCGGCAGATTTAAAAAAAGGCTGGTTCATTTTTTAGTATTTAAAATATTTTTATAGATATGTTAAAGTAGAGTTTGGTAGTATAAATATTTGTCGTAATAATAATTTGAAGAAATAAAAGTGACCTTTCCAGGTAAGAAATGATGAAAGTGATGTGATTTTAATATGACAGTACAATGTTATTTTTCATCAAAACTTAAACCAGTCGAGGATCTACATAACGACATACTATTGGTCAACTTAGGATCTGTCCAAAGGTAGCAAGAACTGCACACAAGTTAGAAATAATGATAGATTCGATTCTCAACTCTATCACAACCGCCTTTGAACTATCAAATACACCTCCAACAAAATTGCTATGTAGAAGAGGAAACTTGACAAGGCAAGTGCTAGCACAAAAGAATTGTTCAATACAGCCAAGAAAAACAAAGACTGAACTACATCCAAAATCAGCCTCACAGCATGCAACAATGCAAAATAGCCTAAAGATAGATTGGTGGATGAGATACTGCAAGGGCGTCAAAAGCGCTCTAGTTTATGCCTTTAAAAAGCGCCAATCCAAAATTGTGGGAGAAAGGAAAAATTTGATAACCAGTGGAAACTACACAGAATCGGTTGAAGATATTCTCCAAGAACTATAGCAAGTATTTGTATTAACTTCTATCTTGTTGGAAGTACCAAATCCAAATCTGTCGAACAGAAAACTGACTAGGATAAGGCAAAAACCATAATTAACAAAAGTAGCTTAGAATAGTAAATCAATACGTTCAAACCGTTTAAGTCGGCAGAAACTAATTGATATTTTTTCAGCCTGCTACAAAACGGCTTTGCAGCTTTCTGAGGAATACCAATTCTTATAGGAGATTAGAGTCGAAAAAAACATTCAAGACTACACTCAAAGTAAAATAAAAAATATTCAAAACAAATAAAAAAATATTATGTCTAAATAATACCTGATGTAAGTTGTGATTAATTATTTAAATAACGGATCAATGAATGTATCATGATTATTGGTCACAAGTTTGTATATAATAATATATACATATTAAATTAAATTAATTGAAATTATAAGAAAAATTTAGATCAGAAACAAAGGGTAGTAACATTATAAAAGCACTTGTGTTTCTGCACTACAAGCAGTACAAAAAAATTCTTAAATATACTTTTAACGGACAATAAAAAATTAAATGTTTAAAAAATACGTGTTTATAACAAATGTATAGCACAATTTAGATTTTGTTTCTGAATTAGAAATTAATACTATAAGTAATTGTTTTTTAAATAATATTTTAATATTGGTTTCTAATAGCGTTGACTTCAAAGAGTATTATTAGCAAAATAATTCTCGTCTAAAACCCTCAGACATCGTGGTTTTGTTCAATTTAATTTATGTTCCTTTTATAATAGTTGTAATACTATCATAAAAGTCGCTATTTCCTAGTATCGCAAATTTTGGTAATTTTATGAATAAGATCTATTCGTAATTATATTTCTGCGTATTAGAAAGTCGGTTAAAAATATACATTTTGTTGATTGAACATAACTATAAATTGTGTCATTTTATTATTATGAGGTAATTGTGACTCATGGAAGAATCGATGAATTGATTTTTCTTAAAAATATGTTTGTAGATAAAAATTTAAGTTCGAAGTGTTTTTATCTAAAGATGTCATTGCTGTGCAAACAACAATATAATATGCAAATGCAGAAACAGAGGACGTTTGACAGAAGTTTTATTTTTGCAGTGATATCAAAAATCAATTAGCTAATGCATTTGTAAATATCTTGAAACCCGTTTAATTAAAACAGTTATAAAAAATTCAAATTGATTGTTTAATTAAAAATGTTGTTCAGATAAAAAAAATATTTTGTGTAATCTACAATTATGATGTTATAGTAATCTTTTTTTAATAATCAAAACCAGCACAATTTTAACCATAATAATTCGTATAATGAATAACAAAACCAGTTTGAATTTTTATTTTTAATCGTTTTTGCATTAGAATTAAATACTCACCAAATTTCTCCAGTACAAGCAATATTTTTTTTTATAATCATATATCTATAAATATAGGACAAATCGCATATTTCTATTAAGCATTTTATGGTTATGTTTATATTCCAAAAAAGTTATGTTACATCATAACAAGTACAAATAATTTAATTAAAATTGAAATTAATTGCTTTCCCAGAATAATTATTACAAAAACATATATTACTATGGCAAAACCCATCGCATACTTTTTGTATGAATTTTATTTATAGATGTATGTTAATATGATTTCCATAATATTACAGTTTATGATAGAGTTTACTATAACAAGGCAGAATGAACGTGACGTACTATTTTACAATACCTGATATAATTATGTGCGATTTAGTAACGTTTTAACGAACATAATGGCTGAAATAAATTGAAGTTAATTAATAAATAGGCTATAATATGTTATAGCTAGTGAAATTATCTATAATGGGGGTCGTAAATATTCCGCTATGCACCTTTTCAGATTGTTTTAAAATTGCAAATTTTCATATCGTAAATGTCAAATTAATCGTATATTTTATTGCAGGTTCCCTTGCATGTATATTTTTCTATAGTTCACTTTATCCCACAATATGCAACGCATATTTAAATTACTTTTATGTATTAAATTATAGTTTTTATAACAACTATATAGAGTAGGCTATAACAATAAAAATATGACTTGATTGCAAAATATATTCCTAATATCATTTTTATTAGCATGCATTGCAATTGTAATGGTATTTATGTATTAATAACTGGATTTTTTGCTTTTCTAAGAGGATGAACTAATGATATCATCATGTTTGTTCATATAATAATTGCATCACCAGATCTTTTGTAAAAGAAGCGACTATATTAAGTAATATATAATATACATTTATGTGTAATGGCAGGAAGCTATCTCCGTTGTATCCGTAATCTATTTTAACTAAAACGGAATATTTCTAGTTTTTGTTTAACCAAATAGCAGGATTTGTGTGCCCATTATATTTTTGATATTTGTGATTCAAAATTATTTAATATCGGCATTGTTTGGTCGCACACGCCATTATAATGCGAATAGAGCGAGTAATAAATTTAAACTTTACATAAGATATGCAAATATTCATATTAAATTATTTATAATGTTTAATATAGAAATAAATAATGCGAATATCCAACCATATAAATATTTATTATAATAATAGAAAAATAATTTATATGAAATGGCAGTGGAAATTATTTAGCAGTTGATTGCACAACTTTATTATTACGTATAAAATCAATTAATCAATCTTCTTGGGTGTTTTTATAATCTTGATTTCTGAGTTGTAATAAAAGATAAAACCGATGTAAATGTTAAATAGCGATAATTCCAGCAGATTCGGAAACAAAATTGATTGTCATTATTTATCCGCAGTTGATGTATCTTATCTTAATCAGATAATATGTAAGCATTCGGTGGATAGTGCAAAAGAAAAATATGTGTTATTATGTAAATTCGGATTCATTGAAATGTTATAAATAAGGAGTTTAAAAGGAGTATGTGGAATATATTAAATTTTTTCATGTATGAATAAATTTGTAGTATTTGAAAAAGCTTTTACTATATCGCCTTTCCAATGAAGTATGAACTATACATATTCATACAGAAAAAAGTGGTTCTAGTACATCTTGTTTTTTCATCTTTTCTATCTTGAACGGGGAATAAATCACGTCATATGTGTAAATAAACATTACAAAAGATTGCTTCCAAGGATCTTTCAATCTTTTTATCGCATCAATTAGAGACGTAATACATTGTCGGGTTGTCAGTCGGGTTTCCAAGGAAATCAATCAATCAGCATTAGGTGTTAATTTCGACTCAACATCTCATACGTATAATCTTTTAGTTTAAACGGAAAATTATAACCCATTAATTCAATATGAAAGCTATAAGTCCGTCCCTGATCAATAACCGCAATCAAACTCGTATAATAACACGAGATGGAGTTCTAATATTTGCGATAAGGATCATTACCGCTTGCCCCAAGCTAGTATTTAGTAAAATCCCTGTAATTCTACACCTATTACTTAAGATAATCGGCACGCATCGTAAAAGGGCGTACACTACATAATAACACGTGACGATCAGGAAGGATATGCTTCGTTTTATGAAAGATTTTTTCATGTTTTCGCTTGCATAATAAATATAGAATATGCCCATACACTCCTAACAATGAGATTTTCTACCACTATGAAGATCAATGATTAGCAATAATTAATGGCTAAGAACAATATAAAAATATTGTAGATGCATTATGTTATGTTTTCGATACATTATAGTAAAAATAATAAATAAATGATAAAAATCTGCCAATGAACTATTGGCATCGATTTCAATAAAAATCAATTTGAAATAATCTTGATTGAATGAAAAATATTTTGTGGGAAATAGTAAGTAACTTTTTATATATAATTTCAAAAGATTTCTTTTGCCCCAAGCAAATATTACAGCAAGATTGTATTGTTCAGCATATTAGGGCAAGTTGAATAAAAAAATAGAAAATATAAAAGGTAAGCTTTTATTAAATTATTTAAAATTCTATATTTTCAGATTGTTTATCTTTAGGCTGTAAAACTACTAATATACATTATTTTTACTTTAGATGATATAAAAAAGTTCTAACATTGACAATTTTACATTCTGAGCAATTACCAAACCATTACAATTTTCGACATACCGGCGCCATCTGTTGGTGTTTTTCACTACCTATCTCTTGATAAATACAAACAATCGTTACCAACTGAAAGGTTTTTAGTTGGTAACGATTATTACCAACTAAAGCTAGACATTTTAGTATATACATATAGTATGTAGTTATTAGTGAATATGGTTCTTTGTGTGGTTGCTCTGGATTAAATAAATTAGTAAGTTACTAGTATTATTTTGTAACTAGTTATATTTCTTTCAATTTTTATATAATATACAAAAGTAGTTATTATGTATTGTAGAGCAATATTAGTATTATTATTTATACCAGCCGTCGGCTTTAGTCAGGCTATCACTGGTAGAGCACTCTAAGCTATTATATAAGCTACAAGGGTAAAGACGACTCGTAATGTAAGCGTAAATAGTACATGCACTGCCATTTAGTAGTTAAATAAATAATACCCGGTCTAGCCTGAGGACGTAGCACAGCATTTTTAAACTTAAACATTTCAATAAATAAGTATTCCAAATCTAATATCAAAGATATCCAGTGCTATTTTATTTTCTTCAGAAGTTATGTATCATAGAAAAACAAGACATTTAGTGGTCACATTCCTTCATCGTTAAACGCTCGTTACACGTTACGCAATTTGGTTGCAAGTTGTCACAGAGAGCTTTGTGTTCTTTAGATTACAGCCGTTTCACTTTAGCTGCCATTTTCGTTATCCTTAGTCATAATAAATAAGAGTAATTTTAGATTACCAGGCCTTGCGGGATATCGTACGTGTGATTCGCAGCAATCGCCTGACTCCATCGGACAGCTCGTTACCTTTGGTGTACACGTGCATCAAAGGTAATCTTTTTTGTATGCTAGCCAGATAAAACAACATAGCTTGTGTAAAATGAACTAGCGGATTAGCTGATGAATACATAGAAATTGTAGTCAGAGTGGCACTCCTGGAGTCAGAACACAGGAGGAATGAGTTGTGATTGGACATTTCACTGTAGCGCAGAGCTTGATATATCGCGTATAAATAGGATTATGCAATGGGATACTCATGTGTAGATCAGGCTCTTCGAGCTACGTAACCTGTCCTCAAACCATCAATACCCACTCATGGAAAGTCAGGAGCAACTATTGGACTTAATAAAGCGTGGGACACGGGTCCTAGGCAATAGCCAAGGAGTAATTTCTCGATCCTTACTTTTTTGTTGCCTTACATACCAACGCTACTATTTAGTGCAAATTTGCGTTAACTGCAATGTTGAGTAAGTGCATCTTGTAGCAATACAAAATAATAATAAAATATTGGATTATTTACACTTAATTTTTTTGCCTTGTACAAGGTTATTGTGTGGCCGGTTATAAATCGGCGAAAGCACCTAAGCACCCCGCCTCCAAAGAGTATTTTTGTCTTACTGCCACGTTATGAATTGTAAACCAAGTTTTGACCTGATTTTCTAAAGACAAACTATTCAAAATTTAGCGGCTGCATTTTATATTATTTAAATTAAACAAAACATACTGGTTGCTATTTATATTTTTATATTGATCATAATATTTACATAAATTTTAGGTTTATTTATTTACTGATTCCTTTTGGGATACAATAAACATATAAAACATATAGAACATGAATAAAATCAGTCACTAAAATTTTTACATTAGCTAACAATAAAAGATCTTTAAAAATTGATACGGCTACAATTTCTTTTAAATGATTTTGTCAAAAGTACAAATACATAAGAAATCATCTTTTACAATAATACATTCTTGTCTTGGAAAAGGATTGTTATATCCATGATTAGAACGATGAACATTTTCTTTAAGATTAGTAAGTCTACTGACTCTTGACTGATGAAAGTTAAAATTTTTAGTAGCAAGTCGAGGCTATTATAATAGGCATTAATAAATTTTTGTGAACAAAATAAAAATGAAATACAATTTTTCTGTTGGCTAATTTGGTTAAATTATTTCAAATTTTCAATTAACTATTCATTTTTTCTTAATCTGAAACATCCAATGAAGCGATACGATGACTGTTGCTATGGTCATCTAGTAGTGACAAAAATGGCAAGCCAAGTGAAGTTCGTTCAATAGAAATATTAGTGTTAGTAGCAAATAATATTGATTGGGTATACAAGAAAATCCACTATGCCGCGGATGTTTGGAGGACGAAGAGACTCCGCAATATCTGCTGTGTGAATGCGAAGCATTCAACATGTAACACATAGTTCACTTTGCCAAGCATATGTTAGCCCAAGAAGAACTGAAAACTATTCCTTGGCGAAAACTCCTGGACTTCATAGAACAGACAAAACTGCTAAAAGTGTAAGATGTCAGAGGTGCACAGTAGGATCTTCAGGACCGTAGTGCAGGGACGCTTGACGAACCACTTCAGGAAGAAAAAAAAAACAAATAATATTATGAGTGACAGTTACATTATGGAGCACAAAATTACAAAGTTTCCATTGAAAAATGAATTTCGATGTTTCACTTCTACTAGCCATCTCACGTCAGGACCTTTATAATTATTTAAAATATACCAGCCACTGCGCCAAGTTATCTATTGATTTACGCACAAAAACCCCCTTCAAATGCAATATAAGTTGTGGCGGTAGCATATAGAATGTTGATGTGTTTAGTTTATGCCTATTTACGTGCACAAACTTTCTTAATTCAGTTGATTGATGTCTTATTAAACATTCTACATTTTTAGAAATATGCTGTGAGCAAGCCGAAGATTATTGATCTTGATTTTGATTAATTATTCTATTTAGTGGCAAGAACCCTATTTCTTTATCAACCAACTGCAATAGAACCTGGTTAAATGGTATGCCTAACCTAAAAAAGGAAATGTAAAGGTTTATATTTTATAATCTGATCTTCATTAAAAAAAAATAAAAAATAGTTTGGTACGGTTTGGTTACAATGCCAACTAACAGGAAAAAGAAAAGTGTTGAATACAAAAGTTCCGTAGCATCTGAATCTGTAACAAAAACGATTTTTTTTTATCAAAATATACGTTTGATGATATCTCAAACAACAAAGAATTGCCGCATAATGTTATAATATCCAAATTACAAAATGATAAGAAATATTAATTTTTAGCTTTATAGAAATATATTTAAAATATCTCTTAAAAGGTTTTTAAAATATTAAAAACTTTCAAAAATGTTTTTCATGGCATTTACAAAATGTAAGATAACAATTTCAATAAAAATAAATAAAAAATTAAGTAAAAGTGAGAAATTGTCTGCCCTTCTTGTAAACGATAAAGGAAACAATATAATTTACAGGCAACCAGTATCACAACGCCAATCTGGATAAGAAATATATAAGATTAAAAAAAATTATTACAATCATCAAATTTCACGTTGAAGAGTGAAACAATTGTTAGTATTTGATTTTTGCCTCTTGGAGCAACGTGAAATATGATTATTTAAGCTTTTTATTTAATCATTTTTAAATAAATCTTTTTGTCAAATGTCGCAAAATCAGAAGATATATTTGTAAAATGTGAATAAAAACATCTTTAAAGTAGTAAAATATTGAAAAGCCCCGATACATTTTTGCTAAATATAATATAATATTATAATAAAGATATTTCATTATTAATTTTCTTTTTGAACAAAAAAACTTATTTTGAATTATAACTTTTATATCGTTATAACGTATATTAATTAATTGATTTAAATATTTTACACAATAAATATATTAGTAACTTTTATTTTTATTTATTTGAAATTTTTAAACTGTTAAATAAATATGTACTTTAAATATATGCCATATTTTTAAGTTTTGTTGTTTAGTTACGTTTTTTGCTATATTTGATAGAAATTATATATAGAATTGTACAGAAAAATCGCTTTTGCAATATAAGTTAAAACAAATAAAATACGATTAAATGTCAGTTCTTTGTCCAGAAAATATACTAACATGCCATATGTATAGTCTTTATCTATACAATATTGTATTTGCCAATCGAAATTGATATCGAGTTGAATAGAATTTCAAAATCCAAACAATGGTTCAAATAATGAAATATCAATTCATTCAATCAAATTCAACCTAGGCACACATTCAAGCCTAGTTAATGGTCCAATAATAAATTCAAGTAATAAATATTAATTCGCACACAACCGTTTATCACAACAATGATCTATAAAACAAGTAAATAACGTTTTAATATCCAGAGATGTCACAATCTTCAACATCAATAAACCGCGTACCATTTTTAGAGAATTATGTCATAGCAGCGGCATTAAATCAATCAATTGTAAACAAACGCTAGATGCAACGATTGTACTTTATTCGGCGTAATAAAAAGGGGAAATATCGGTTTGCAATAGCCTTCGAATTAACATTCTGCATTTCGAAGGTGCAACACAAAACAGTTAATTAATTTTCAAAAATCCGACCGTTAATATGACTTAATCGTGATGAGATAATCCTTAATAATTTGTGATAAAGTGTGGAGGTAAAATAAAACTATAATTACTGTACAATTAAGGCATGTTTATACCATATATTTTGTTTAATAATACTTTTTTTATAACTTTATTAGTTATTAAATTATATAGGCGGTAACTAGTAATTTATAAATTGAAGATGGATCCGGCACATTTATGAACATTTTCTAAGGTGTGCTACATTGAAATTAGATGCTCAGATATATATAAAAAAGTATAATTAATTTATATCATTAATGCTGCTGTGACATTCAGCATAATGCAATCGCGAGATTATAAAAAAAAACGTGAATATGCGCCGAGCGTTTTTCTTTACTGTGGCGTATTATTTTAATATAAATATTTAACACCAAGGATGAGCAATTTAAAAAGATTAATTGTTGTTCTAATTTGAGGTCATCAGTTATTACATCCACATATAAATAATGGCTTTTATTTTATTGACAGTTCTATTGAATAGTACATGTATGTTATTTTAAATTTAATTACATATAGTCCGTAGACATCTCTGGCTTACGTGCTGGAATAATAAATAATTTATTTACAATAATTATTTCATAAATAATTTTAGTTCGAGGTAATATTGAATAGAATATTTCGCTATTCATCTTTGTTGCAAGGATATGACTAAACAATAAATAACAAATGAAAACTTTACAAAGTTATTTAAGATTAATAAACATATTTTCTCTTGGTAATTATCGCAATTAAACTACACACAAGTTTTAAAAGTGTGGCTATAAAAAAGAATATTTATGTCCCGCTTTTGTAAAAGTATAAATTTTACATAAATGTTCGCTGTGGGCTGGTGTTTTAATTTAATTTCGAAGCCTACACTTTAGACTCATTAATAACGAAATGGTTCTTTCGATGCGGTTGGTAAAATAAACCAAAAACTATTTAGAATATCGCCACTCCCATGAATTTATTGGTAGGGGTGTTACAGATTTTCTGTTATATATAATTTAACTTTAATGAAAATGTTCTCGGAGCAGGTTTTTATTCGTACCACGATTTGCATCTAAATCCAATTTAAACGTAAAGTAAATTTATCGCATTAATACAAATGTTATTTAAATCGCTATAACAATATGTTTTATAGTTCATTATATATTTATATGTTAATTATATCTTTCCCTAAATGGTTTTATGTTAACATTTACGGTAGTTTTATTACAACATCGACTCAAACATTAATATCGAATTAACCACTAAAACAAATACAAAATCATAAAAGCATATTTTGACTAGTTTATCTCGCTATGGTCTGTCTAAAAGTAATCAGTTGAAATGTTGAAAGAAGCATCAACATTTATAATATAATGTGAAATCTAATGAACATTATATCGTGATCTGGAACGTGCTCTAATGTAAAAAATAAAACATATGTCAGTCAAATATCAAAGTAAAGCACATCAGTGCCGTGTCAAAATCAATTAAAGCTGCCCGCAAGCTCTCTACGTGAGAGGTGTGATCCTTCAACATCCTTCGCTTTGCTTTATTTTATTCAATGCATCATAAAACTAAATTAAATTAAATCTATCTCGATGCGTATATAAAGCAAGTCCTCTAATGATAGAGCCGAGAACAACTTTATGAACTGTTATTTATTGTTTTAAATACGTAATTGATTGTTTATTCACCATTTATCAAAGTATTATAGATTTAAGTATTTTAAACTATAAAATATTATCTAAATATTTGTAGATTAAGTTTGCTTGTATTTTAGTTTAGCATTATTTATGTAATTGAACACAGCTAAATTGTGTTTGTTTAAATATTACTTCCATATTTGAGAAAGTGGAACGGAAAATAAGTGTATGAACAACTGTTAATGTAAACAAAATAGAAGATAATAGATCACACAAAATTTTAAAATAAATATAAAAAATATTAGTAGATTAATTATTAATTAAATAAACGTTGTTTAAATTTGTTTGATTATATATATATATATATATATATATATATATATATATATATAGTTTAATTTTTATATTATGTTTCATTTAATAGAATTATAGAAATCAACAATAAATAATAATAATTATTGATAGGGGCTTAACCATGGACTTTTCTCGATTCTTGAAAAGTCCAGATATCACTGTTGGAAAGTTAATTTAAACAAGTCTTCGTTATATTTGGTGTACTCAAAAATCAAGTAATAATACTTCAAAACTATTAATTATATACAGGGCTGTATACCTAATTGGTAGCAATTTTTTAAATATTTTACTAGTCACTAATACTTTCTGTTTCAGACACTAAATTTGGATAACTTTAATAACTCTGAAATGGCTCAAATGCTTTTCATGTATCAAGATCGTCAAGCCCAATATTGCAGCACTATGTGTTAATACATTTAAACCCTCCAGTAGTCGAGCGTAGGACAGGTGTCTACCACTAGTTTTAAAATTGCCAGCTTTGTTTTAAAGTTACTTACAAGATTGCGTATTTCAGTACCCTCTCAAAATATAACAACCAAAGTAAAATGTATATATAGGCAATGTTGATAATTCAAAACAATTTAATTTGTTGCCTTGGTTGACATACCATCCGCGCGGCCGCTTAGTTTACAATAATTAAATACTTTAAGAGACACAAGTACTTCAACTAGTACCAGAAAGATATCACAACTGTTTCAAGTACTTCAGCTATACCCATACCACATACAATGAGTACTAGCTCTGCTACTCCAAAATTTTCAGCGACGGCTAAATATTAGTAGGTGGTACCATAATATCATTTTTGTGAGTAAAGTGTTTTACTGATAAGACAAGAAGCACTTATTAATTATCATAATGAACATTTTTGTTGGATAAAAATCCTCAATATAAGAAGATTGCTTTCAACAATAAATCTATACAAACGCATTATTGGCGATTATATTATTAAAATACACTTTATGAAACCTTGATTAAATAACAATTCTTATAGTTAAATTCTAGCCAAAGAACTAAAACATCTGTTAAAAGATGTGTTTGTGTAGGTAGATAGTAATTTGTGATTTTTGCACGATGGTGTTCTAGCTCACTTTGTTGCTCAGCGCTATAAAAGTAGTGAATATGTTAACAACTTCTGAAACATCTGAAGGACTATTTCAAAGGTGCTGTACGTCCCCAACTCTCTTCAAAATATATTGGAAGACCCTAAAATATGGAAAGAGAAATGTAAAGGAATGAAATGATCCATTCAAAATAAAAACCTATAACATAAGGAGATGTTTTGATAATGCCCAAATCATTATTGCCAAGGACAAAAACTTTCTAAGTTAAATGTTAAGAAAACTTAAACAAGAATACAAAAAAGCCCGAATATAGAAAAATTATATAAAATACGAAATACCTTAAAACGGGTATTACAAAACAATCGACAATAACATCAAGATAAAATTCACAGAAAAGTTTAAGCTTAACCCTATTATATAAAATAAGAACACATATAAGCAGGCAAAGCACAAAATCTACAACACATCAATGAAAAGTATAATGACGTAAGTGTCAAAAATTTAAGACGCTGTGAAGTAACAAAGATGAAATGGTGGTAGCCTTTACTATGTGATATTGCATTTTAATAAATAAAACTTTTTATTATAACAAAGATGGATAAAATAAGCAATGAAAAGATTTAGAAGAGGACGACCGTCGAATTCGATATAATAAAGTATATAGAAGAAAAAGACTTGGTGGTATGGGCATACATGAATAGCAAGCGCTAGTAAATGATTAGGTATAGTAACCGATTAGAACCCGATGAAAAAATGAAAAAAAAGAACGCCAAAGACATTGTGTCGGATTGAAATAAACGAAGCAATGAGAGCATGGAACGAAGAATAGAAAGATGGACAAAAGTGGAAAAACTGGTCAAAAGAACGAAAATAATATACAGTAGAAATCCTCAATGTATGATCGTCAGTACCTAGATAATACTTTTTTTCCTAATCGCCTAACCAACGCGTATTCCAATATAAATCCTTTAGACTTTCATTTGTAGTATTACCCCAAGTCACTCGTGTAAAAGAAGAATTCAACATTGCAGTGCAGAAGTTATTATTCGAGCTAGATAATCAATGGCGAGACGATAGAAATCGTGCGTACTTGGTTAGTATAACCAGATAATGGATCTGGATGAGGCAGTTTATTGTAATATCTTGCTGTTAATAAAACACAAGCATTAAAAATACCTTCATCAGATAATCTTCCAATAGCACCAATATTGGTATAAATAATTTTATAATTTGAGTCAGCAAGTGCCGTGAGGACAATACTATGTATCTGTTTGTAGTTATAATAATAACCTCCACTGTTAATAGATGCTTGTATAATAATGTGTTTTCTATCTATTGCCTCAACATAACGAGGGCATTTTTTATCAAAGTGTTTTTCATGCTCCTTCCAATTTAATTTTGTGGAAGACACCTACAATGTTTTGTTAATTTTGTTGGATGTATCAGAAAATACTAACGTAGCAAGTACGTCTTTGCAAGAACAATTAACTAAGATGATACCAAAGATTGGTGATAAGAAATTCAATTCATTTAAAACGTCTTATGAGTATAAATATATTATTGTAAATAATTTTTTTTCAACTAAGTTGAAATTAGAATATTACAATTATTAAATAATTACTACTCCATTACTCCATTTTGAAATAAATAATTCAAAAATTCACCTCGGATTGAGATCGAACCCACAACTTTTTAACTACATGTCTACTGCTCTACCAATGAAGCTACTGAAGTATCTTAATTGGCATTAGTTTTATGTTTATGGCGTAGTAATTATTTAATAACTATAATCTTCTAATTTTGATTTTTTATATATTTGCAGAATACTCAGGAAACTCAGATTTTTGCAATTTGAAGATAATAAAAGCAAAATAAAAAATGTAATTTAAAAAGCAATATTTGACATATCAAAAAACGACGATAATGAAAAAGTCTATCGATTAATTTTGGACAATCAGAAACATCAATTTATTCAAACTCACGTGGTTTTCACTTTTTTCTGTATACTCATCAGAGTAATCATCTATAATTCAAATAATGCAATTACATTTACAATCGCCGTATTTACTTCCCATTATTTATTAGTAAAGTCACCCTTAAGCATGCACTAATGCAAATGCTTTTAGCGAGCAGTATTATCAAAAATCAGTTAAATACATAAACTATATACTAATTTAAATTTCAAATAATCATTTTTTAGACTCTCACAGTATTCTGAGATTATATTTACAATATTAAATCAAATTTTTGAATAATGTTAATATTATTGCGTCTTTTAAAACTAATAACTCTTTATCAAAATTTATAAACAATTCAAAAATCGTACGGATAAAAACAATGAATCTGAAGTTTATTTGCTATCATGTGGTGATTGCCCGAAAGCATACGAAGGTCAAACTGGTAGAAGTTGTGATAGTAGAATCAAAGAACATAAGATGAGCTTCACTCTAAATAAATGTAATTCTTCATACGCTGATCATTTAATAGAAATAGAAATAATCATTCATTCAAAGACAATTTTAAAATTTTGCATAAAAGTCGTAAAGGTATCGCGTTAAATTTATTAGTCTATGGAAATTAATAATTATTAAAAAAAGGTATTCTATTAAATGAACAAACGGATGTTAATAACTTCCCTTTACTAAATATCTTGTAAAAATTAAGTTTATGTTATTTTGTCATTATTATTTCTTAACTTTTTGATAATTGTAAAATGTGCTTATTTTTTGTCTATTTTTGTAATGTTCTTGTTTAATTTCTTGTTATTTGTGAATATTTCTTTTTGTTTTTTCCGCTATCTGCGTTTTTTCATTAATTTATGTTTTACAATTTTCCAAATTTTGGTGCATTTTTCCGTTAATTTGCAGATGTTTTGCCTTAGTTTTAAGTATTTTTTAATCTGTCCAAAACTTCGTTTTTTTTTCGTTATTTGCTGTTGCTTGTTTGTATATTTTTTATAAAGTCAATTTGTATGCTTTTTCCCAATCAGTAATTCCCGGTTTTCTGCGTTTGTAAATTGATTTCTTTTTTTTTTCAAGTAGCCAATTTTATTCTTTGGTAATTAACTCACCCCCTCAAAACTTTCTGTTTTTTGAGTATATAAGTCTTTTGTTAACTTGTAATGTTTATTATTCATCTGCCGGATGATGCCACAGTGTGGTGAAACAATTGTCGCAGTACATTTAAATATTTTTGAAACCTTACACACATGTGTATTATTGAAGTTCGTACTTACAGATTCGAAAGATATACATGAGTGGACGATATAAATCACCTTAAGCTTTTTTTTTGTTTTAAGATTGATTATTTTTCACATGCTTTGTGTATAATGTGTTTATAAATAAACTATTTTTTATTTAATATATCTACTATTATAAAGTGCTTTATTTATTAAACTTGCATTTTTTAAGTATACATTTTTAAAATTTTAAATTTTATCTGTTGCTAACTGTCTTAACATGGTTTGATCGGTTTGCGCATTGTTGTATTTAATTTAAAAATTAAGTCTGAAACTTATTGTAGTAAAACTTTAAAAAATATTCCTTCCGAATTTTCAATTTTTCATACATAAGCTTTTAATAAATTTTGTAAAATAGAAAACAGTTGCTGCAACCTTGTTTGCATGAGCGACATTTTTCTATATTACTCTACTGTGTAAACAATCACGCAATTACCTGCTTGCTGCAGGTACTCTCCGTAAAGTAATTGCATAGAGCAAATGCGTAAATAACTTGTATGTAAACGCTCTCGCAAGTTACTCTCAGAAGTACTATAGTGAGTACTACTATTCGACTCTTAAGGATTATCTTAGACAATTTAATTACATAAAAAAATGCTTGAGTAGAATGAAAACATATTTTTAGCAATAGAAGTATGAAGCAAAAGGAATAATTGATTAGAAAATTATTAAACTTTGCTTTATTATATTAATAATGTGACAATCAGTTATAAAACCCGCCTTCATCTTAATGAAATTATCAGACAAAATAGTCATTTTGGTTCTTAATAGAAAATGGTGGAAATATTGTAGCACCTTGTATAAGTAACTTTTTATGAGTATAATGAATACATTTTTTTGAAATCATGCGGCGAATTTAAAAAAAAACTTATAAAATATAAAACACAACATTTAAATCGTTTACAAAATTCAATATACTTTTTTAATGTAAATTTTTCTATAAAACATTATCCATTTTCAGAAACGTTTGCAATTTGATTATCTAGAAACTAGGAAAAAATAAAGTATTTAATTATTTTGTATATGAAGTAAATATACATATATTATATAAATAAATTTTCCTTATAAATTAATATTGTGAACATAGCTTTGTTGAAGATGTTATACTTCCTTTCGAGACAAAACGGAAGTAATAAATTTCTATCATTTAGAACACACGTAGAATATAATAATAGACGATAAGGATTAATATTCTGTCAACTAAACAATATATTAAACAAAGATACATAAAATGTCTTCAGCGAAGATGTATTAGCCTGCGTTTACGTGAAGGTTTTAAATTACGATTTAAATAGAAAAAGGAATTCAAAAATGGGAATCGAAACGCATTAAAATAAAGCTGTTATTGTAGTGATTTCCTAATGGTATTGTTATTGTGTTTTTGTTTTGTAACTATTCTGTGTTATATTTATTATCGCATCGAGCATAAATCTAAAACTCTAATTACAATATATAAAACAGGAGAATGTCCATTTAGTGCAAATAAATGCTTATTAAGACGCTCAAAGCATGAAGCATCCGGTGCATTCGATTGTTCTGCGATGATCCACATTGATTATAGCAATTAACACAAGGACGCGTTAAAGGTCATGTCATTCCTTTCATTGATACTTGTTGCTGTAAAGAAGATGTGTTGAAATATTTACAATGTATACATAAATACGTGTTTGACTATTCCTACGGCCACAATAAGGATAATTTATTTATTATGCTGTTAAAAAATAATCCCGAAGTGCATTTTATTGCTTATTATATAACGTCATTTGAATATTTGCTGGCAATCAAGTACTAAATACAAGCACCTCAGATGTTCGCTTATTATTACAACAAAGTAAGCGTAATGTGTATAACTGCGATTTTCAAAATACTTAAACAAATTATAGTAGCAATTAGAGATCGGATTTTTACCAACTGGTTAATAAGAATAGTGATTTGTAAATGTTAACAGGTTTCGCGCCGTATGTGATAATATGAACGTGCTATGGTGATATCGTAACTATTAATTTAAAACACAACTAATATGTTAGCAGTCACCTTTAAAGAGAGACGACATTGAAAAGTTGTGCTTAACTGGTATTAATTTGTTATAAGAAAAAGCGATGTTTCTATTAACTTGCTTATAATCTAATTTATAGAAATTGCAGCGCTAATAGTACTTACTAATTGACATCTGTGTTAACATAGTTATTTCGATCTCGACTACATTAAACTAGTTTAGCCGCTAAAGCCTCAAGCATGTGCGTTTATGTCATAAACTATCTCGCATGGTAATTATTGAATAACATAGCCGGTTGTTAACATGAATTGTGCACTTTATATAACATTTAACAGGATTTACATTCTCAATGTCAGATGGACAAGATTCATTGTTGAAATATCTTTAGAAATTGCTGAGAAACCTTTAAATTAAATCCGGTTCAGTATTAAGATAGCTTACTTATTTAAATATTCACTAGCTTTTTATTCCGTGAAATAATAAAAATACCTTAGATTACCAAAATGAATTCGGTTCCCAAACAAATACCAATTAAAAAGCTCATTGTAACTCATATGAAATGGAATGTTAAAAGCCCACAATCCGCAAAACATTTTGTGTAATAGTTTTTGGTCCCAATTAAAAAACATATTGTCAATACAGTATTTATTAATTTATATGTACAACCATGCCAAGTTATAAAGAAGATACTAATTTAATGTTTAATTACTGCAAACTTATTTTATATGTTAATTATAATATATCTTTAATTAGATGGTTTCTAATAAATCGTTAATAAGATATAAAATAGATTTACGTGAAAAATTAAAAATGTATCTGTAATAGCATACGGAACAAATGACCATTAATTTTTTTAAGGGTCAAAATGCTGAGGAATATTTACAAAATATTGACAAAGTAAAAAATGTTTTGGAATCCTTATTAATGTTTAAGAAAAGATATCCAATTGCCGATCTGGAAATGAGCAAAAGTCTAGATATTTACTATATAAATGCAGAATTAGTTAAAATTACCAAATACCTAATAATTGCTCTATTGACATTTTTTTAATCAATGCCTTAGAACATTTAGAACCAGAATTTTACTGATGCATATAAATTTGCATTTTTGTCGTATTCTGTCTAAGATATTTGAGAAACTAATTATGAGACAATTAAGTGAGCATCTTGAAAGAAACTCTTCATCTTATTCAAAAAACAATTCGGTTTTAGACAAACAATATTAACCAATTATATAATTATAGAACTTGTTATGAATTTATTTGATTGTTTTGAATAATTGTACCTTTTATAGACCTGCACAAAGCGTTTGGGTGCGTCTGTTACTAATCTATTACTAAGCAATTTATGCACATATAATATAGGTCTCAGCGCAAGATTGTTATGGCAAATTTATGAAACCGATTTAGCATTAGTAATAAATTTAGATTTAACATTAACGAGTTAAATACTAGAGTTGCCATCTACCCATTTATGGACATTTGACATTGGCCGTAGCTTTAAGATTTGGCCTTGAAAGTTTGTAATATAGAACTTCTGTGGTTAAATCCTTAAATTCTGTAGTAATACGCATGCGTTATGTAGACAAACAGGTAGAGCAGCAATTAAAGTCAAAAGCTACGTTTGGAAACGATTCGGTGAGGGGCGATGTTATGGTTATGTGGCGTCGGTCTATGTGTACAGTACACCATAATAAATAAACGTGTTTTGGTGTAAATATTGTTAAAATAAATATGTTCCATTTGCAAACGGCTAAAATGCATTTGGTGTGAAAATGTCTTGGGTGCAGGTTAAACGAACGCGGCTAAATCCGACATAAGCGTCCGTTCACACGCGTATGCGTAAATCCTTAAATTTATATTTTAATTCTTTCCATCAATTTATCACGCCAATATCTAAAGCTATATTTAATACTAAATTTAATTTTAATGCTAAATTGCTTGGATAAATTCAGCATTAATGTCTTATTTGCTAAATCGCAAACAATTTGTTAAATTCAACCGATTAGTTCAGAAATGGTTAATATTACAAACAAGGTTCTAGATCAATCGGTATTGGAACCTTTGTGGTTTTAATCTTCATTAATGATATTACATTTGAAAAAATCTAATGAGTAGAGTTTCGTATACCAGTCATTAACCTGGAGCTGAAATTAAAGTTGATAGATTTGACATTAGTCCTGATGCAAAAATTGCTGACTATACAATTGTATCTTGTGATGTGTGATGGTCAAAAAATTAGCAACAAACAACTAAGTAAAGTAGAATCAAAGCAACATGTTGGAATTGCCAACATACATAGATGATTTCTCAGCAATCACCTATCTATCAAAAAATCAAATATGGTAATTTTTGCTAAAAATTTAACAAATTTTTCTTTAATCATTTGAATGAAGAAATATTTATTTAGAAAAGCCAACAAAATTTACATAACGCAACTAAAACGTTTGCAAAAAGTTGCAAAATAAAAGAAAATTGGATAAATCAAAAACCAATACATAAAATCAAACTCACTAGTAAAGTTATGTGTCTTTAGTAGGTTTCATAAACTAGCACCTTCCCAATTTAACCTGGGAGCGGTGGCGTCCTCATAGCCAACGTTATAGATGACGTGCGAGAATGTTTACTCTTTACCGGATTCTAAGATACCGAAGCCACTAATTTTTTAAGAAATTAGAATAATAATAATATAAACTCAATACAAACTTTATTTATTAGACATTTAAACTACCCATTACTAAAAACATATTGTAAAAATATGTTTAGCTTTCAATCTTAGCTTTATTGTCTAAGTTGGTATGAACATAGAAACTACATTGTTATAGTTATTACCTTTTAATTTTGGCCAAGAACTTTGTTTGCAAAATTTTTACTGTGACATAATTTTTACTTAATTTTAAGGTCAAAGTCTTTAGAAATTTTTTGCTCATCGCTTTTTCTTGTTTATTTGAGTTGAATACAACTTTAGCATTTATGCCGCTTTAGTCTAATAGTGCAAACGGTCAGATCACAAAAGCAACTCTAACGGACTACTGACATCAAATACA
>JARJEC010137129.1:0-11561 GCA_030264575.1 Tachinus sp. AB-2021 | reverse complement strand
ACCGAGTTAATGTATTGAATAAATTTTTGAGATGTCTGGAGAATATTCAAATTTCTCTTAATAAAAAGAAAGAGGAACATTTTTCTGAATTGAAATATGAAGATCTCTGATCTAATACGGAAATTGGGGAGGTTGTTTCAAGCGTACTGTCACAGTAAACATACTTTGTGGGTAAATGTTGTTCCGACTTTTGTCAATTTCCGAATCTATTGGATTCGCAGCTGTGGAGCTGCATTTTGGATGCGTACCCAATTCACCAATTTCCGATAAGTCATGTTTTCCCGCCTCTAACCTTGTAGATCCAAAAATTAGTTTATTGCTAGCTTGGGAAAGCTTAACACGTAGCTCGTGTGGCCGCGGGGCCTGCTGGAGTTTGTCGGGAGTTTTTTACCGGTGAGTTTATTTGATTGTTTTGTGAGTTTATAGATTGCGTTCAAATCCTATGTCATCTGCAATATCTAAGGAAACTTAGAAATTTTTGCCGTTATACGAAGGGCCTTATGAGATTCAAAGTAAAATAGCAACTAAGACTTATGTGCTGGTAACNTTTGGCCGTTGAGCGCGGAGTGTATCATATATGCCATCTTAAACTGTTTGTGGATTATTCCGCCAACTTATAAAAAGTTAGTTTTTGCGAATTTGCGGAATGGGGCAGATGTAACCACACAATTAATGTGACCTTCAACTTGTTACCATCTGTGGGGAGATGCAGCTTTTGGGTTGGTAATTCTAACAGGTCTTTTCCCTGTTTCGCCTTGATTAGATCCAGGGTGTCCGGGGTAAAAATAGTCTTTTCTGTTCATCCTGTCCGAAAGTAACTTGACCGTTATATTAACGACAGGTGAATTGGCAATTATTTCGTAAAGGTGCTGATGAGATCCTTAATTCAAGGGTAACCGTCTGCATAGGTGTGTACATATTTAATTATTATTGTGTAGGTTAAAGGTGTATTTAGGTTAAGTTACGGTTAGGGCGCATTGTTGACTAATCTTTTATTTTGTTATTTTAGTTGCTAAGATCAGCTGTTAAATAGTGGTTAATAACATAAAAATACTTACCTAAAATATCCGATCCCATCGATAGTGTTTATATGAATAAAAACTTATTCCGAAGTTGCGCTGGTGTTTATTTTACTTCCAGGATTGTCAACGAACCAACAAACTTTTCCGCACGAGCCTGCTTTGCGACATCTTGGCCGTTATGATGATGATTAGATATTATTTGCGACAATGGTTGTGCAAATTGATGTTTTAACCAAACGTTTCAATGCACAAAAATGGTCAAACTTTTTGAATTTTGAAAAGGATTTGCTGCAAAATTAAGTATATTTTTATGTGATATTAATACAAATACCTACAAATACTTTTCAGATATTGCAGCGCTTGCAAATACACCAACCATAGACAAAGACTCTTAAATAGGAATTTTCCAAATAGATGACTAAAATTATATGCCTATATTTTCCTTTCTCATAAAACCAGATTTAATTGATCCATTTATAATCCCATTTGATTTTTCAATTTTTGAATGGATGAATATGTATAATTTTGAAATGGAACTTATCCAACATCTTCAAATTTATGGAAAGCAGTATTTATAGAATTACGAAAATATGATTCTAAAGATAAATCGAAATAGTTGAATCATTATCAAAAAGATTTAATTGTTTAAAGAACATTGCACGTGCTCTGCTTTCTGATTTTGCTGCCACATATTTCTGTGAACAAATTTTTTCTCACATGAAATATATTTGAAGTCGACAAAAAAGTCGTTTGACAAATGAACATTTTGAAGCTTGTGTAAAATTAAAAGTAACAAATTTAACCCCTGGTATTGGAAATGTTTAATAAATCAGTGGAGGGACAAAAATCTTCTCTTCTAGAACTTCAATAAGATAGACACATATTATTGTGATAGATACATAATATTACTTTCTGGTAACAAGAATTAAGGCGGCACTCTGAATCATATTGGTACAGAGAGGCATATTACAGCTAAAAAGTTGCCGACCCCTGATCTAAAACAAGAATATGATCTGGTCAACGTCATGTTTTAAACTGTTTTAAAAAAAATGTAGTGGACGATAATTTAATAAATGCCATTACTGCTAGATATAATGGCAGTAGAGCGTGTGGTAGAATATATGGTATACTGAGCGATTGATATAATATAAATGAAGCTTTTAGACAGGGATATGTTTCGTCCCCGTGGTTCTTCTAATATATTTTTGGATAAATGTGCATGTATGAAGACGGTACAGTTTACAGATGGATAAGGTGAAGATAATATGTGTTGTGTAATGATTTACAGAATTCTCAAAATCTACTGAATGTTACAATAAATGGAATACAGTTTATCAATATAGCAAAAAATTAAATCATGATCTTCGAAAAGAATGAAGTAAAGTGATTGTATAATTAGTTTGAACGGTGACCGTTTGGAGGGAATATACTTTTGTGTATTTGTTAATTATGTTTCAAAAGAATGATAGTATTGATGGAGAGTTGAGAGACGAGTAAATACATTGCGGAAAGTAGTTTGAAGTATGTGTATGATTGCAAAAAAATTAAATATTCTCGAATTATGCCAGGATGCTTTGTTCAATAAGTGTTAATAAATCAATTTACATAATTTATATATTTAAAAAAATTATTTATTTATAACTCTATGACAATAGATAATAGAACATAAATTTATTTGAATATTAAAATAAAAGTGCTAAATGTATGACCTATAAGAGCATCTTGTATTTATTAAATAAAATTAAATAAGTAAACAGATTTTCAAAAGGAAAAAGTATGATTTAAATTTAACATATTATTATTGATAAAACGATTATTAATATATATTGTAATTGAATAGGAAGCAACAGTGAAATTAGTTTGCATTTATGAAACGATAGGATTAAACATCCATTACTGAGAGAGTACCAATTTCAGGATATTATGTAAAATTTTCCCCAATACGCATCACATTCGATATTATAATTGAGTTTTCAATCAAGTCTAAACAAATTATTTTATGATTCAATATTAGTTAGTTTGTATTTAATTTCCATTATTCATATAAATAAAATTTCTATTAATATTTTAAACAATAACTTACGATGTTGTGTATAAATTTATTTCGAACATAATCATTGTGTGTTTATGCTATTCGACATATTGTTATATGATAATTACTATGCGGCTTTGTTTATTCAATTGCTAATAATGTAAACATGGGTTTGTTGTATATGAAACTACATCCATAATTTACAGTTCATTGCAATAAAATAACAGTTTTCTACATGTAGTTTTGTTAATCAAATTAAAGGAAACACATCATTGTCAAAAAGGCATAATACATAGTTTGATACTGAAATCTTAAGCCCTTCCTTTTTTTAATTTATATTCAATTTAAATATTTGTATAAAAATTTTATTATTTGCAATAAACTATTTCATACACGATATGAAAGTTCTATTTTTCAAATCAAATAATAAAATTAGATAAATTGAAATAAACAACGCAATAATATTAAATATATATATATAATAAATCGTTTTCTGGTGAGTCATAAAATCTAGCCAAAATTACGATTTCAAAAATTAAGTTAGGACTGCTATATATTTTTGTTGCAAAATAAAAAAAATGAGGTCGCAATGCGTAGTAAAACTTTTTCCCTAATAATTTGCCGCCATCAGTTCGTTACGCTGAAAAGAATCATTTTAAATGTTTAAATGTGTAAATAAATGAGTGTTGGTTGAAGAGATATATAAAGGTAAATCTTGATCAGTTTTGTCACACTTCGCTTGGCCCGATTTTATATACTATAATTTTTATTCAAATTTTTTGATTTCGCGGGTTTTGACACTTACTAACACTAATCACGTGGGTTTTGTTTTTTCCATTTGGCCATATCAAAATTGAATATTTGTTTTTATTTTTTCCTATAGGGAGAATAGTAATAAACACAAAACAATTTTGTGTTTTGCGATTTTTCAGAGGTCAGCAAATCAGTTCATATACAATTTTTAAATTAATTTCTTAATTTTATTGTAAATTGATAAAATTTTTCTTTTTATAAGTTAACACCTAAGTATTAAAATATCGATCTTAAACTAATTTAATTCAATTTCTAGGGTTAAATTACTATAGAAGTGAGCAACTACTTTTCTTCATTTGTTATTCTGTTCAAATCGAGGCCATTTATGGTAATTTTAGAAGGAAAATTGACCACCACGTGTAGCCAACTTAAACAAACAAAACGAATTTTTGGGCACAACTAAAGCTCACTTCTAACATATTCCCCAAATTTCAGAACAATATTTTTTAAACTTTTTGAGTTATGCGCGCACACACACACACACACACACGCGCGCGCGCGCACGTACGCATGCACATAGAAACGCAACATACATACATACACTCTTATTCACATAAATCTAGGACAAACATTTTAGATCTAGTTACGCGAATATCTAAAATCTGTTATGTTATATAAAGTGACTTTTTATGTTTCCTAACCTATTGACAGATGAAAATTTGAGCAAATAGATATGATGTAAAAACCTTATGCCACCAAACAACTTTGTTTATACTACATACATTTCCGTTAAAATCTTAATTTCAAATTTTTGGTATGACTCCAATACATTTCAATTTAGGGGGAAAAGTAAAAACGATAAAAGTTAAGCTTTGATTGCACTACGTCAAATAGTTATATAATATATCAGCAAGTAGTTTAGAACTTTACGTATACGAACAGATTAATTTAATGGACTGCAATAATTGGTTTGTTCCAACAGGCATTCTACGAAACTGATTCTGGACAAGTTATGAATGAGTTCTGAATTATTTGGTTTGGGTCAAAGAATATCATATCAATTTGAAACCAGTTTTGATCTTACTCGGAATATAATCCGAACTTTTGGCACCGTAGCGATTGCTTTGACTGGTCCTGAACTCTTTTTCGAACAGTCAGCGGGTGTGTTGGAACAACAAACTTTTAGATACAAATTAGTCAAAATTTTGTTAAACTGCAAAACCTTGATTTCGAACTTGTTTGTAAGGTTGGTCTGGGGCTTTTTACAACAAACTTAAAGTATCAACTAAATAAAATTGGTTCTATATTGTCGTTGGAACGCTTTGTTCTATCCGATACTGAACACTAAACTTGCTACTAAGCAAGTCAGAACGTTTTTGTTTAGTACAGTATAATAGCATTTGCGTCTGTTGATATTATTTCTTTGAGTCTGGACACTGTTTGTTGTAGTAGCAAGTAGGTCGGTCACTACTTCTACTACTGGGCGAATCATTTAATCTGGAATTTTATAATATCTCAAAACATATGCATTGAAAAAAAATATTTTGAACTAAAGTGTAATGGTGTTGAGGAAACATCCGATCCTACAATTTTTTTTCAACTTTATCATTCGGGCGGTATAGGAGAGTGGCCACTTTTAAATCTTAAGTAGGAACACCTATTGCAGATTTGGATTCTATAGAAAAATAGATATAAAAGTTCTATTTATCACTTTTTTGCACATCTATAATTGACAAGAAAATACGTCACTAAAATTTATAAAAAATTATTTAAAATTAAAATTTTATATTGCTGAATAATGATGAATTATATCAAAAATGACGAATTTTATTTGAAAATAAAAGTTGATGGTCATATCGTGTATGAAATAATCTTATCATGTAAACGAATTATTTTAAAAATAGTAGTTTATTGAAAATAATTAGACTTTTATACAAAATTTGAAAACCAATTGTAAGACAGACGGACACCATGTTTCTAAATTTACTCTATATTATTTATTAGAATTCTTTCATATGAAAAAATAATTAGGTTATAAATGATCTTTCTAACAATTCTATTGTAATTTAATTTACATATATTCCATATTAATATTCGTAATAGTAAAGACTATCTTTAAACAAATTATTTCTTAGTTTATATTTCAATAAAATTAACCAACACAATTGTAGTAATACTAATACAAATTATCTTTATATTAAATGATTAGGTCAAACAATTTTCCGACACAGCTAAAAATAAGTTTCTGTCGGTTTCGCTATATAACCGTGTGATTTTAATCTAGTCAGCAAGGCGCACTGATAAAAGGCATGAAATGGACTGGCGGCAAAGAAGACCGAATAGAAGTCGGTCATAAACCCAAACATCAATTAAAAGAGATTTAGTGTATCTCATACGAAGAGGAAAAAGAAAATTATGTTGTGCTTGATTTATTTACTGGAAATAGGTTTTTTAATACGTTTTCATGATTGGTTGATTGATTGATAAAGCGGGGGGTATTTATCGCACCTAATTTCACAATCAATCACAGTTGGAAATGCCATTTTTCTAAGTTGATGGCTAAGTGTAAAATATACCGGTTTGTTCGGCGTGGCGTGATTTTTCCCGGTACTTTCCTCGCAATGATTAGCGAGGTTAGTGTCAGACCCGTATCATCGCTTTCCACGCACTCCTTTTTTATTTCGAACCATGGGTTGCCCTTTTTATTCTACCGACATGTCTTATCGCGTCGCTTTTTCCACGTCGGGAAAAAATAGAACTAATGAACTCTTTTTCATATCTAAAATAATAAATAATGGCAAGCCAGGTATGAAAACATGATAAATAGTAAACAGTTTCTTAAAAATAGGTGTCGGATTTTGTTTCATATAAAGTGTTAAATGAGGATTATTTGTCGCCTCGAGAGAGGGACTATAAACTGTGAAGACTCGGGCGAATTAATAATTCTTGGACGCTCTCCGAATCGATAAGAGAGTGGTAAGGGTGTGAGATGTGGATGAGTAAAACAACAGGTCCTTGAGAGCAGTTGAAAAGTTTTACTACTTCCAAAGAGCACTACAACTTTGGGAGAGATTGTTCGACAATAGAGAGGGAGAGAAATGTATAAAAAATGAATGGCGGCGGTGATAAATTTAAATTTTTACAGGCGTATAAATCACAATTGTCAACAAATTTTGTATATGGTAAATCGTCGGCATGTAAAATGTGTTGCAAAATATAAATATTTGCATGTTATGTAATAGCTAACGACTTTGTAAAACAGTTCAAAGTTTCAGTATATTTGTATAGGTTAATCGTACCTATACTTCTTATGTTACTATACAATTTCAAATGCACATGCATCAGCACAAAATATCTAATGCAGAAAGGTTTGACTTTAATATATGTAATTTAATCATATTTCTACAATAGATGAACAAGCAAATGTTTTTTAGTTGGTGCTCAAGTTAAGCGGGCTAATTATTTCTTTTCCCTGTCATAGCCACTATACAAAAAACCCAATTTGAAATTGTAGTTGCTCCAAACCTCTAGCACTTTAAATCAAAAAATGTTATTTAAAGAATAATTTAAACTAATAAAATATATGTTTTAATAGTTGACATTTATTTAAACTTATTTTTGATACAGTATATTTAAATGCTTTTTTGCGAGTTGTGATTAGACATCAATTTAGAACCTATTTATTGATAATGGCTGTCATAAAGTAGACAAAAATTATTGTATTCTGAGCCCTTGTTCGACATATTGTAAAGCAGTTTTAGGTTATTTAATATGTATGCTTAAGTTCATGAAAACTGTTAAAAATGTATGGATGACTAAACTTTAGGAGGAAACTAGAGACAATTATTCGGTTACTTTCTGTTAGCTGTTGTTACCTGCCGTTTATCAGCCAATTAATTCCCAACCTGTATATTACATGTTTATGAATTGTATGAGTTTTGTATCTCATTTTCTTTGTTTTGGCTATTAAAATGAGTCATTATCAGAAATATTGCTAAAATTAACTTCATTTTTTAATGATTTGTATTCTTTTATTGTTTGTTTATTTTTATTCGTAATAGTTGGCTCATCTCAATAATGCCAGAGTGAACTGCATTCTTGCATTATTTTTGTACTACAATGATACTTAGTGATTTTTATTTACAATTATCGTAATTAACTTATAAAAATTGTCACTTTTTTGGTCTTTTATTTCATATTTTACGGTTATACGCCTATGTTTGCTCAATATGATACGCCCTGTATATTATATAGTATTTATGAGTATGCGGTCTACTCATAGAAAAGTTTAAGGCCGATAGGGCATTAATAAATGAGTAGTATAGTTTCTCGCTAATTTTGTAGGGCTTTGCCAAACCACAAAATTAAAGAAATATCTGAAATCCTTTAAGAATTTGTGCTTTTTGTTATTCATTTTTTTAAATTTTTTTAATGTTTTAATCTAAACTGCCACTAATCATAGCTTGGACAGATTTTTTTTTACCTTGTACAATTCAAGCAATAAAACATGTGATTATGTGCCAAAGCTGCCAGTTTTAAAGCCCAAAACGAAATGAAAGCTTTGAGGCAGGTGAGATTTTTATTATGTATTATTCACGAACCAAACATATATGTCTTATCAGCCTATTAGTAAGGCCATTGTTTTTTAGAAATCAAAACGCGATTGCACTGATATTAACCACCTCGCCAGCAATTCTTTTACTGATTTATATCATTCAATGTCTTGTAATATGTCTTTACTGACCATTGGTATTTGAAAGAAAATATTGTACTTGTAGATTGCCGGCTTTGATCATAGCACACTACAACACAATTATAATTATTAAATTATTAAAACTCTTTTAATAAGTAATTCAACTGCATTGTTTACATCAACAAAGTAAAAGCTAAGCCTGAATTCCGACCCGTCTACTATGTGACCTACCTATGTCCTCAGTTTCATGCTAAAACTCACAAAATCTATTCGCCGCCCTTGGCAATTATTTCAAATGTCTCTCGCGACATGTAATTCTCCCTCACTCGACCCTAATCACGGACACACATTCCCTTACAAATAACTTTCATAACAATTTATCCGCAATATTAATCAACGGGGCAAACGCCCACCACCTTATAATAATAATCGCCGGGATGCTGCCTCAATATTAATCACAATAAAACTCCTGTTACAGCAATAAATTAACGAAACAATGGAATTATATTTGGATAGTTTTTTGCCTTTGTTGGGGAATATACAATCCCAAAATCAAGTATTTAATTATTAATGGAAGTATTAACATGGCCGAACAAAAACTTTAATCATCCAGCCAAGTGATATATAATTACAAACTTATCACAAACACATAGATCATTTATTTAGATTAATGATGAATATTACAGTATTCTATAGAGCGATGCTTTACTATGAAATAGCAATTTATACTGCATTTGGTTAATATTTTTTGTCTACTGACTTTAGAAGCTTTTTTTACTTTTCGTAATTTCGATAATAAAAAAAAATTATGGCAGCACTTATATTTGTTAGGTTTTAACCCAACTGACCATTGATCTTGAGGTGTTTTGACCGTGATGCAAATAAACGGCAAAATAAAGTATACACCAATTTAATTCGCGGATAAGGGCCGGTAACTTACTCGATTGTCTTAAAAGAAATCGAAAATCTTAATTGAAAAACTCTTTGCTTTACCTAAAATATCCACAAAGTTACAAATATGTAACTACAAATATTCCTATAATTGCGTATTTTATGTACCAATTTTCTTATTTTTTGTATAATACAATAACAAGATTTATTCATCAATGATAATTAATAACAAACTTATGCATATTATTTTTGGAAAGAAAAACAAACATTTTTTAAACTTATACGGTAGGCAATGTAATGATCGATACTATAGTTCTAAGCCGTTACTAGTCCAAATTTGTTAATTTCTGGCTTATTGAACAACAAAAAATGAATTTATATTGTAACATCTCACATATAAGTTATTTCTTCTTAACATAACCAAACCTTATATATGGTTCGTTAATAAGATAAGTTGAATAAAATATTTTTCTTATTATATTTGTGTAGTTTTAATTTTGTAATTTTCAGAATGAATAACGTATATATTGTTGTTACACATATTTTAATAATATATTCAATTCTAAACCGTAACAGACCTTAAATTTATAAGTAGTTTAAATAACTATAGAAGTAATATAAGAGTTATTTTAAAATATATTATCACATGTCAAGCAATTAAAAAAACTTTAAATGATCATTACGTTTTAAAGTTGTTGAGTTTTAGAACTGGGATATCAAAATCAGTTTGACTTAAGTAATGCGTTTGCTAATGGAACTGTTTAGCAAAACCGCCGGTGATGCTTGAAAACGTCGTAAATTTGGTACCTATACGTGCTTTAGGAATAAATATCTTATTTATATTAACAAAAATATTTTATTTATAAGAAAGGAAAATAACGCAGAAAACGTTTTAGTTTAGTTAAAATCAATTAATTATTTGTCCTTCCATAATAATTAACAGTGACTTTAAGTCTAGCGCACAAACATAAAAAGATTAATCAATTATCCCTAAAATAGATATTCGGCTAAAAATAAAGCGTGGCGTAACTAATTAGTTTCAAAGGACTTTTAATAGTTCTTTATTAGAATCCATTGATTCAGTTAACAGATAATATTTTGCACAAAATTTCCTTTTAAGAAACTTTTCATAATCCATATTAAAATTCTTTTAAGTTCATTTGCAGCCGCAATTATTACATACTGCAACCATTAGTAAGATTAAACGAAATATTTTCATCGTGGGATAAATGAACTAATTGAAATTAATTTTTTTAAATGCGCAGACCATTAAGAAATTACTTCCCTTTAGGTAAATTGCAAGAGAAATCCCATTGCTGTTTCTCAACAGACCCCTAAAAAATTGATATATGTCTATACAATGTTAAAAGAAACATTTTAAATTTCTAATAAATAACTTATCAAAAACAATTTGTAATTACTTTTTGATTATATGTAATTTACTTATTGCTTAGATATTTATTATTGCATGCCCATTTTTTCATAATCGTTCTAATTAATTTCTACAGGTGGAAAAACAATTTGTCGGCTAAATTTGAAAAAAAAATTAACCACTCGTTAAAACAGAAATTATTTACTTTCTAGAAATTGAGATTATTAATATAGTAATAATTTAGTTACTGCTACGCAACCCCTTAATAACCAAAAAAGTAATTACGAGCGTAATTAAAATTCATAATTTCCCAATTAATTTCAAAACTCGCTGTCACCGAAAAATTAACTAAAATTCGTACACGACTACACGGATTATTTGTTCACGTTCCACATCCGGCTTTATTAATAATTTCAAAAATTATATCTATCATTTTGGTGATTCTATTTTTACAGATGTTGATATGGTGCTGGGCGCATAGCCACCTCCGCTTAATTTATAGATTCGTGTAAAGGGTACAAAGATATGAATATTTAATGAGGCTGCCGGGCGTGTTCTTGTAGGCTCTTAGCCTTAGATAAACAGGACTAAGCCACTCGGTTTAAATTGAATATTTAATTCGAACACATACATGCCACTGAAGATTACAAAGACACGAACTCCTTAATCTTGTGCAAGATCACAACAGCTTTGCCAAATATTTCATATGGATATTTATATATTATTAAGTGATGTTTGCCTTGTTATATTAACATCGCTTCTGTATTAATTATTATCTCTGTTATATACACATACGTA
>JARJEC010137108.1:0-12661 GCA_030264575.1 Tachinus sp. AB-2021 | reverse complement strand
CATGGGGAAATCGGAGAAGTGCAGGCAGACCTATGAGAAGATGGACTGATGACATCAAAAAAACCGCCGGCATCAACGAGCACAGGATAGAGAAGATTGGAAGCACCTTGAAGAGGCCTTTTTCCAGCAGTGGAAAACACGAGGCTCATAAAGAAGAAGAAGAAGACAGAAACTCAAACAACTAAAAATTCTTATTTTTTAATATTCTCCTTTAGTTGTTCTAATTATCGAAGATAATGTTTGAAACCTCGGCTTTGAGGTAGCCACACAGAAATGTCGCAAGAAATGAGACGGCAACGGAAGGAGATCACTAATCCAAAAACATCTTTTCTAATTTTAAGCAAATAACGTGTTCAAATTGAGTAGCACTATCTTATTAAAGTTTTTTAGATTATGTTTTTCCAAATTGTTTAATTTTAAGCGTAGAAAATTTGTAAGCGTTCACATTCAGATTAGTGCAGTTGTATTGGAGTGCAGAAGCTGTTTCCAAATATTTTACATTACAGATTAAATACGACCGATACGCTGACGCAACGTACAACAACTAAACCCAATTCTATACATTTTAATGTATTACAATTTTTGCTTCATTTTTTCTTCTTTTCAGAATTGTTTTTATCCATTCTATTTCGCACTATTACACCTTTCAGAATTTTTTCTTTCCATTTTCTTTTCTATCATTTTGCTACATTCAGTTAACATATGTTCAACTGTTTCTTTGATCTCTTGACACATTTTGCATACTTTTTTTATCCATCCCATCACTCATTCTTTATAAATTATATTGATTTTTTTTTCAAATTATTGATATAACAACATCTTTGGAAAAAGGACCATTATTTTATAATATCTTGGTTATATAAAAATATTTGTTTCGGTTATTAAAAAGCACATTGAAAATAATGAATCTTTTACACAAGATTTTTTTTTCTAAAACCTGTAATAAAAAGAATAACGCGAGAGAGGACTTTGTATAAACTGTTATTTAGTGAAGAAAAAAAGTTTAACTTCAAATTAATTCTATTTGGTTTTACATTATTTATGTATTCTATAGCTGGCACGTAAATAATCGGTAGGATCATAATCATAAAAACGGTGACAGACATTTATAAAAACAAATATAAAGAATTAAATTTACGTCATTTAATATCTTGCTGTATACAGGGTGTATCCTATAAAACGCCGGAAACTATAACTTTCTTATTTTAAATTTTAGACCCAACAAACTATATATATATATATATTTAATAAATCGTAAGAAATATTTTTTTTACGTTATCAGTTTGTAAATATATTTTACCTGTTTTGAGTAACAATGTTCTTCATCAATTTTTTAAATAGAACATGCTGTACATTTTTACGTATTTTGATTAGGGGTAAAATTCTGCATTCTGCAGTGTATTCTATTTATTTTTTAGAAAATCACGAACTTAAAAATATCTATAATAATTATATTATAATCTTTTATAATTTTAATTATTTCTTTAAAAATAATTTATGTTTAAAGTTAAAAGTTATATAAAAGTTATAATTTTTTAAAACTTTTTTATATTCATTTATTAAATATTTTTTTCTTGAAGTAAAAATTATAAAGTTTAAATAGTAAATAAATGCTAGGAAAGTTTTAAAGCAATAGTCGCAAAACGTAAAATATTAAAAAATATGTAGAATTAAGTTCCAAAATTGGAAACTTTCAAGTTGATTAACCTTGCAAAAAAATAAAAAACTGTTATCAAATCTCTAAAGTTCTTAACAAAAGATTGCAAATTACGTAATATAGCAAATTTGCCTCTGAGCAAGAACGCTAAAAAGTCATAATCTGAAATGATTAAGTAATGTAAATTAAAACTCAAATATATTATATATACATATGTGATAAGTACGTTTGAATTGATATTTTACCCGAGATCTTCATTCGATGCAAAATACTAAAAACTGTTAGTAATCTTGAAAATAAACGTGGCAATGTGCCAATTAATGTTCCAAAATGCTTAAAAAAGATTACAAAATTACTTTAAATTGTAGCTATAAACTGTAACTATTTACAGAAAATATAAAAAGAGGGAGAGTGCAAAAATACTACAAAAAACCGGAGAAAACATTAGAATTCGGTCAGAAATTGTAAAAAAATCCAGAAATTTACAAAAAAAACCTCAAATTTTTGGGAAAAATTAAACAAAAATTAGTTAAAAATTCAGTAAAATGTTTAAAAATTAGAGAACAAGAGAAATAAAAGAGACACTAGAAAAATTGTAAAAATCTAGCCGTAATAAAAAAGTCAGAAATAGTAAAAATTTAACGAATTACAAAAGTATCTTGTCAAAGTTCTCTATATCTGTCTATATATTTTTCTATACAAAAGTCAAATTGAAGCCAACGATTTGAGTATTGCATTTTTAAATACCGGATATTCAAAACGTGTAGAGAAACATTTATAGTAAACCGCAACGTACGCGGTATTTATTAAATATTTGTTTTATCAATTTTGCACATTAATAAAAACCACAATTTTTGAATATCTGCTACACAATCTTCTTTTTAATAGATTTTTGTACATTATAAGAATAGTTTTTAACTATTTTTACCAAACTCTATTCAGTTCTTATGAATCAAAGTTCTATTTATAACTCGTCAATGTTTATTTATTATATAGGTGCACAAATAACTATTATATATTCTAAGTTTATATAATTCGGTAGCAATTTGTTTTGTATCAATCTGCTGCGTAATAAAAAATCGTGGAAAAATATCTGTTCCAGGTGTCACAATTACGAATATTATGTATTTCTAGAACAGTAGATACTAAAAAGGAGCGTGACAATTAATTATAAATACTTATTTGATCTTTATGTATACATATATAATTAATTATATTTGTATATGACTTATAGTTTTTGAATATTGTTTTATCATTTTAAATTTTTCTAAAATCTAAGAATTGAATATTTATTATTTATATATAAACAATAAATGAGTTATTAATCCAATAACCATTATTTTTATTTGAATCACAGATTTATGTATATTGAAAAAATCATGTATTTTACTCTCAGTATTTTAACCGGTTTGAAATGCGTGGGCGTATTGAACGTCCCATGAGGTGGGGCAAGTATACGCCATTGATAATTATTTTCATGCTATATCAAATAGAATTAACTGCAATTATATGTATATGTTAAAAATGAACAAGATTAATTGCAAATTTAATGAAAATGAACTAAAACTAACTCAATGTACTACAATACCATCTTTTTAAGTAAATATGCGCAATGATAATTATTAGATTCGTCCGCCATGGAAGTAGGCGGAGAAGTGACTCAGTAAGTGGGGATTCTTGAACCTTCTTCTGGAACAAATTAATTGAACATCATAATGTAAGATGCAGGACGTGATAAAAGTATTTAGTATTAATTCTATTTGAATATGCATTGTTTCCAGTTAATGTTGTTGGCTGTTCTTGTCTGGTTCTAAATCTAAAAATATAATGATGAAACGATATTTGCACTGAACGTGTCTGGTTTATTTAATCTAATTTTATATACGATTAAAATCTGGTGTACATTCTTTACAAAGAGTTCAAAGCTTTACTGAGAGGTGTTTTTAGAGTGTTTACATGAACAGCGGGGGATGTTCTTCTGGTCGTGTGGGCCGTAGGTGACGAAGCAATGTGCTACCGATTTTATGCGTGCAGACAGAGAGTTGCCAGACGGAAATTCTCGCTGCTTGCACACATTAACAATTTTTTTTATAAGAAAAATGTGCGTACATGGTGAGATTAATAAAAATACATAATTGGATTTAAAAAAATTTAAAATGTACATATCTATTAATTTGATAATTTGGAACTTTATTAACTGCTAACTAAAGACAATCCTAGTAATCAATTTAGGACTATAAAAAAGTGACAGGTTTTAATATACAACAATTTTAACAATTATTAAAAAAGCTATTTTACAATAATTAAATAAAGCTAATGAAGTTAATATTATCATTATTTTGTTCAATTGCAGGTTCAAGTTATTATTTTTTTATACACTCATTCTTCTTAGGGATTATACATTTCAATTTTATAGTATTTTTATTTTTATTATTTAGAGATTATTTAAGTTTTTATATTTCTTTTAATTATTCTTTATGTGTACGTACTTTGTTTACTTGTTGTTATTTTATTATTGTTTCGTTGACTTTGCTTTTTTTAATACTACTTTATTATTTATTTTCTTTTTTTATTCGGTTTGTTACAATTGTTACATACAGAGTGGATACTAAAATTCGCCCAATGCGATAGCTCGCTCATTTTTTGTATGACACATGAAATTAAAAAATTTAATTTTCTATCATCTTCTAGCTAGCATTGATTTCTAATATTTATTATTTTTAAGGAATCTTCTTTTTTCATTTTAATGGGCAACTTCCATTTTTATATTTTATTTGAGTAGCGCCCATGTTTCTTCTTTCAAAAATGTATCACAAGTATGAGCTTAGCTAACAAAAATTTTGAAAAAAAAATTATAATAAAATTAAAAAATATTAGCAAAAATCATTTTTAGTGCAGCTATAAAACACAAAATAAAATACATCAATTACGACATACATTTAAATTAATTTTAATTAATTCGGTACATTTTTGATAAAGGAAAAATGTAAACTTTTAATCGTACAATATAACAAAAAGTGGCTTCAAAATAATAAAAAAATGTTTACATGTAAATTTAAATGTGTATGATATTTGACGTTTGTATTTTATTTTGTATATCATATTCAACTCGACGACGTCATATTAATAACAACGCTTGTTAAATATATTATTATTTATTTAGATTTTATTCTCAACATTTTTGTTATGTGAGATACTTGTGATACATTTTTGAAATCAAAAAGGAGGAGCTCTATTCAAATAAAATATAAAAAATGGTGGTTGTCATTTAAAATTAAAAAAAAACTATCGTTGTTCAAAACTAATAAAATATAATGTTGATTTGACGTCCAAGTCCATTATTGCAGAAGTGTGAATAAATGACTTAATTGGACAGTTTAAATAATTAATTAAACTGTCCTATTATGCCGTTTAGATAAAAATTAAATTTCCGCTAATTTATAGCATTGGAGGGATTTTAGTATCCCCTGTAATATGCATTTTGTTTATTTTAGTTTTTGATTTGTATATTTTTGTTAAATTCGTAATTTTTATTTGTTTCATCTTTATTTTTTTTAATCGTCGTTTTTTTGATTGTTTTGTGTATTTTTTGATATTTTTTTAGACATTTCTCGTAAAATTTTTGTTTATTTCGTTTTGTTTAGTTTTTTTTACAACATTTCTAAAAAAAGAGTTATTAACTATATTAATAAGATCAACTGACGGAGACGTACAATAAATTATTATACTAGAATTATACGCCAAATATATAATAGGGAGAAGATCGTTACTTTATCCATGCCTGTTTTTGCAGCACAGATGTCGCGGCTTCCGCCTCCATAAAGCTCTTGGGAGAAGTCAAGATATTTGGATAAATCCCTGTCAAAAGCATATTCAAAATACGATTTATGGATTTAATGTAGTAAAACTGAAAATAAAATAATAAACGCGTTATTCGATCAGATAAAATCTATTAAAAATTTAAGAAATTTGGACAAATAGTAGTAGCGAATAGTTTCATAAATTTAATTTTTCAAACATTATACCTTTTGGAAAAACTAATTTAAATATTGTTTGTAAATTGAAAAGCGGGAATAGATTGCCTTTAAAAAAAACCAATTTACTTGCTTGTGACTGACAATAGAATTGATTCTTTAAAATTAAAGTAACGGAAAAATAACTATAACTTAAATTCTAGTCTATTATTGCATCATTTGAGTTTTCAATAAAATTGAAATAAAATTACATGTCAATACTAAAATTTTTACAAATTCAAAGAAAAGAAAGCACCATGAAATCATGAATCAGTTTTTAAAGATCTAGAATTTATTTGAAAACAAATAATATTGTTTGGCGCTTCCACGAATATAAGTCAACTAAATAATAAGTTTTGCGTATTTTCATTCATTTGTATTGTTGAAAATGGCCCGTTATAAAGCTATTCCGGTAGAGAAATATATAAATATAATAAAAATAATTATTCATTTGTATGGCAAGGGTCTTTAGCACTAATTGCCGCGTCCGCCGAAAGAGACTTGGAAGAAACTAAGCTAGAGAATTAAATGATTTATGAAATAGTGCGACAAGTAATAGATTTTCAAGATCAATTTGTAACGGAGCTATTAGTAAACTAGGCTTTAAAACTTAAAGGTATTTGTTGTGCATGTTATCCTCTTCTGACAGTCTACATCTTTAGGCAAACAAGAAGATTTCTCTAAGTTAAAAACAAAAGATGAACATATTTTTATGAACAAAAGAACACTGAAGTTGGTCCCAAAATAGTGGAACTGGAGTAATGAAGAGTATGAAGTAAGATTTAATGTCTGTGTTGGTGATAGTAGGATTAATGTGATTAGGAAAAATAATAAGAGTTACCATAACGACTCCTTGCTTCTATAATGGTGTGGGGGATGGATATCTGCAAGAGGTTTGCATTTTGTACAAAGACAGTCAACGCCAACAAATACATCAACATACTGCAAAAGTACCTAAAGCCGTCTAATGAAGAGTTACGGTTGATTGGAGTACTTTCAGCAAGATGGTGCATGCCACACGGTAAAAATGTAAACTTAATAGTTGAAAGTAATATTTCACACTTGAAGTGGATTTCCGGTAGCCAAGATCTTTTGCCGATTGAGACACTGTCATATCATAAAAAGATAGCTGCAAACATAGCCTGGAAGAAGCGTGCCAAAACTGCGTGCCCGTTTATAAATTTTTTTGTTATAATCCAAAAGGGCAATGTAACTTAATGATCGTTTGTTAGTTGAAATTCTTAGATGTTTGTTTTAACTTATTAAATTTGCTTATCACAAAAAATTCTTTTCTTTGTTTTCTTGATTTAACTTTTTTGTCGATTTCGAATTCAATTGGTTCAATAAAGGTTGCTGTAGTTTTAAAATGTTTCTATGCGTTTAATGTATATCTCTAATGGAAACTGATTTTATATAGCTGTGCCAATTTCATTGAAACGAGGCTCACATTTATAAACAAAAATTAGAAAAATTAAAGATGTTTTATGTCATCTTGGATTTCTGAATCAGTGTACCATTACAATTTTTAATAATATATTGGATTCTTTTAAAAGATTGTGTCAGTAGGCACATTTTATGTTTAAAATGACTAAAGTATTTAGACGATTGTAATGATCTTGTCCAATAACAATATTTTCCCAAAATATGCTAAGAAGAAACCACACTCATTCATTTATCTAGTAATTTATATAGCACAATATTTCTTTTCTGGAATATTTAGAACACTGAATAAAGATGAGCTACTACAGGATGATCTTTCTAAATTCTATAAGACTTGTTTATTAAATTTTCACCATTCACTCTAAAAAAGTTTCACCAGTGTGTTTCCTTTTTAGTATTTTTCCAGTATTTTTACTTTTTGAAACAAAGGTTTTTCGATTTTAGTGTAAAAGATAAATTCGCGCACTATTATTATTAACTTTAGATCTAATTCTGATTCAATAAAATACCATGTTGTATTTATATATGTTATCTGTTGCGAATTTGAATTGCTGATTTGCTATCAAGCGATATGTACTTGCGGCTGTGGCATCGTCCACAGTAAATGATGTGAACATATAAACACATATAAACGATTTTAATTTTAAGTCAGCAAAAATTAATATAAAATATCAAGTTTTATTGTGCATATAATATTTAAAATTTTTATAAAAACAACATAAATTGCATATTTTTAAATTCGGAGTCTGATACATGTTAAACATGAGTTATATGTGTAAGTTATAACCCATTACTCACTCACTAATAGTAAGATAATTTTAGATTAGATTTAGCATGGCCATGAGTTATATGAGTTATGAATTTGTAACATACGCTTAAACTCATAACTTACGTGCACCGTGTCACGTTTTTCTTTCGTTTTGTGGATGTAGGTCAACCAATAACAATGATGTAATTAATTTCAAATTTAGTTTATGACTAAAGACAAGTACTAAAGATCCATACCTTGCTCGGGATTAGAACACAGAACCTCTAGCCGCCATAGCTAATCTATCGTCCGCTCCGCCGCCGAGGTCGGCCACCGACACTTTGTGATTAACAAATAATATGCAAAATACAGTTTACAAAAAATACCAAAAATTATTTGAACTAATAATTTTAATTACAGTTTTGGCAATTGTAAAATTGTTCCATAAAAAGTTTTTCTAGCAAATCTTTTTTTTTTGAATAATGATCTACTTTCTTATTAAAAAATAAAACAATTTGTTTAAATGCTTACTGTATAATAGTTATTTATGTAATAAGGGCATAAAAAGTTAGATTATAGCTGTGAGGAAATGTTTAAAGCCTTCTTATATCTTATTTATTATATCAGATATTAAAGAAAAACCTCATTTTACCACAATGAACTGCACAAACTTTTTGCAAATAATACAAAAAGAGCAGTGGTTTTTTTCTGTGCGGAAGAATATTGCGTTATGTAACCAAAAAGTTTATAAAAAATAAAATTAATTATTTTTCTAAATTGAAAAAACCATTTACTTCTATGTGTGCCACTAAATAGTCAAAGGATGTCTTACTGTTAACTACGCGTAATGTTAAATATTGTATAGAATAAAAACACTTGTTCATGTATATTTTAATACAATGTGCAATTTATATGTTGACTTTTTAGTTGTATTATTACTTTAGCCAAATTTGGTTGTGTTTTTGTATAATAAACCATCGTATATTAATTCGTATAAAGTTGTATCAGCGAGTCTGTCCAAATTATCTAAAGTAGTAAGAATGTTGGTATTTTAGAAACTAACCAGGTATAGGTCTGAATTATTAGCAGACAAGTGAAGAGATTGCTTCTGAGACGTTATAAACAGATAAGATACAAAGTGGGTGACAGACAAGCCCCCATTACAACTTGTACAATATGCACGATGAAGGGTGGATTCTGTAAACTGTTATAAACTAAATTGTAAACAAACCTCACAAATGCGTTACATTATTACTATCATATTGTGACAGTAATAAGCCTATTTTGTCACCGTTTTTTTACACAATGTAAATATTTAAATTTCATAAGATAATGTAAAACAACCATGCTGTAATTAATTTAACGTTGTAGGGAAGAATTAATACAAATTTAGTTGTTTTAACTAAAATTAATTTAACCCATATAATTGGTAAACTTAAATATAAACAGTGTGTTTTAAAATAGATAGCGTAATGTAATTGACGATGAGATTTAAATCTATTAAACCACTGTAACATATTTTAACATTTGTCTTATACGCGATCTGGCATGTGTGAAATGGGAAATTTGTTCTTCTGTTATTAGAACTTGGGGTGACGTTGCTGGCGTTGTTAAATAAAACTAGTAACCGGCTGGTGATAGATGTAAACAATGTCTTCACTAAACCGACTTTTTGCTATCCTAAATCATGTGATTTACAACATCCGGGCGCTGGTTTCATTGCTGAGATGGAACTGGATCTGTTCATCTTTTATATTCGTCATTTAAAACACAACTTATTATTGCACAGAAACAATAAAAACATTGTGTAGATGGATGTTCGACATTGCAATAAAACTTCAAATATAGGCCGCAAGAATATATTTGGGCACAATGTTCTCACATTCATAAAATATTTTAAAGTGGTCCCAATAAATTCCATCCCTTTTTGGTCTATTAACATATTAATATTTATGAAAATATTTTTTTTTTAATAAAATTAATTTTATTGTAAACAAATCTATACTTTTTATTTTGATTAAAATAAACTTGACCGATATCCAAATTATTCAAAATATACCATCTGCATGTCAAATTATAAAATTGATCAGAACAAATTGGCCGGTATTTATACTCTTCATATTGATTAAAATGAACCTACAACCGCTCATCATTTTTTTAAATTATTTAAAATATATTCAAATGTTTAAAATTAATAAAAATTATATCAGCTAGATTTATTTTATTTTTAAGTTAATCAAAACAAACTAGTTGGTATTTATACTCATTATATTGATCAAAATGATTCAACTGGTAATTATAAGTTTTTTTAAATCATTCAAAATATTTTCAACATTATTCAAAACATATCGATGCATTTAATTTTGTACCGACTTGTACAATCTTTGTTAAATATTTGTTTAATTAATCAAAATATATTGTATTTAAATTTTTTTAAATTGATGAAAAGATACTGACTAGTATTTACTTATTTTAAATGGTATCTAAACTTTTTAAATTATTTGAACTATTCAAAAGTTCTTCTTTAATTTAATCACAAAAGCCGCCAATATGACCAAGTCAATATGAGCTGGGACAGTGGTTTGTACGTAGCATCTTGGCGTTTACCCGCACATTTCCTGCTCAATTCAGCTGAGTGTAGATGATTTATAAGAAATAATAAAGATTCAATAGTTATGGGGTAAAACATTTAAATTAGATATTTATATTTTTTATTTGATAAGTTTAAAAATTTAATTGTCATTGAGTTTTCTATTTGTACCATTTTATAGATCGTACTTTAATGGATATTGGAAATACTATAAAATGTTTCTAATTTAAGGTAATTTTATGAGTTATAAATACGTCTAAGAAATCTTAAATAGAACGTATTTCATGATAGTAACTTATAATTTTTAAAAAGTTATCAAATTTAGTAATTAATAGGATTTAATAAAAATGGTTCTGTTTAGCAACAGATTTTTCCAAGCATCAAATAGCTCAAACTGCTCAAATCGATATAATTGATTTGCAGTTGCAGTGATCAATTTTGCATAATATAATAAATTTGCAAAGAGATGTTGGATGGATGGAACGGGAATAATATCAAATATTATTTTTGAGATTTGTTATTATTGCAGTAAATAAGTTAACTTCTAAATACAATAAATACTACTTCTATTAATTATTATTAAATATAAGAAATTTGTAGAAATTAATCTTTTTTATACGACAGTTTTTTATTATATTATAAAACTTTAAACTCTATTCTTATGTAGAGAAAATGTATTTATATATTTAAAATTAATTTATCATAGATGTTGAAGTGCCGCATAAGGGTTTTGCAAAAACCACCCATGTAGAAAGGCCGTTCTGGTTTGTCTGCATATGTCAATATTTCCTTTGAGGTTGAATAAAACTTGTTGATGTTGGCGCCGAGTAGGTCAAGTGTCATAACATGTTGCCCATATTTATTGGGCAATTTGTAAAAGTAGAGACTGTAGATAATATTACAATGAAATCTAGAAAATGCGATTTTTTACAGTTAACTAATCCTAACATTTCTTAATATTTATCATTGTTATCACTTATTTTAAATAATACCGTTTTGAAAATATTTGTTTGTATAATTTGTTGTAAAACGAGAAAAAAACATGAATCTGTGAGTAATCAGATGATTATTTTATTTAATTTATTTGTTATTGTTTATAAATTATAATTAAAGAATTAAATTTAATAGGTCGGGTGCTGTTCAAATTTTATTGATTAATTGAATTTAAATTTTACTAAATTAGTATAAATAATAATATATTGTTTTTTGACTTTGTGATTAAAATATTATATTTAAAAAATATTTTAATTAATACACATTTTTCTACTACTTATAATTAAAATTACAAAATTAAATATTACTAAAAAACAAAACACGATCTAATAATTTAAGTAAATCTGCAATTTTTAATTTGAAAGCTTAAACCTGTAAGCAGTTTAAATTTAACTTTTCTTTTATACAATTTTACTTAACGTGGCGTCGGCCGTCATATAGCGAGTGACAACTGTAACAAGTACGCGCCCGTATCTTTTTATTTATAAATATATTTTAATAAAATTTTTGTGGGTTAAAATGCATCGAAATACCCTACTTAACCATAAAAAATTTAAAAAATTAATTTTGGTTTAACCGGATATAACACAAATTTTGTAATTTTAAATGAAACACCTTTTATATTTTTGCAAATTTTTATTTGTTAGTCCACTTTACGTATAAATCCCAATTTTCAGCGGCTTTGGTAGCATATCCTCATTTTTTACACATTTTTTTATGACACAAAAAAAATTATTTTTTTATTTTTTTAATACTTATATATATACTTGTTCAAATCAAATATTTTTGGAGTCGTTTGATAGCAAAAAAATGTACTTTTACGTCATGCCATAGTACATGTACCAATTTACCAAAAGGGTAAGTTACAACCTAAATACTACTTGTGTCATTTATAAAAGCCGCAAATCACTCAATTTTGAATAATGCAGCAAAGTGATACATATTTTTCTAAATAATCCCATTGTATTTAGATGTTGTAACAATATTATTTTCATTTTTATTTAAAAAAACCGCGTATAGGAATTTTGCCGTAGATTTAGCAATTCCAACCTGAATTATAGGATTTTTTACGTGCATGCAACATCCAGGCAGTAGACGAAACCTACAGTTTTTTTTCTTATCCGAAAAAAACTGTGCTCAATTCGACTTTCCTTGACCTGATGTCGACCTTCCAACTTAAGACTGGCCGGAATCGTACTCAGGACAATGTGTTTGTTAAT
>JARJEC010137103.1:0-33714 GCA_030264575.1 Tachinus sp. AB-2021 | reverse complement strand
ATAGCGTTGAGAAAATATAGCAACGCATCATACGAACTCTCAAGATTAGACTGATTCTATTTGTGAAACGTTTTTTCATTTTGACAAAAGTGGCTCTAGCTATTACTATTCGTGACCCTAAGTATTAGTAACTTCTAACTCTTTCGATTATGGTGTTATTTATTAGTATGGCTGGGATATTATTGTCATTGGTTTTTTGACAATCATGATTTTGGTTTTCTTCAAGTTTATTTTGAGTCCATAAGATTGGCTAACCGTGTTTATGTCTTGCAGCATTTTCTGTAGATTGTGGATGGTTGTTGCTATTATTGCAGTATCATCTGCGTATCGAATGTTGTTGATAATTTGACCGTTTATAATTAATCCACCAGAGTCTTCATTAATGGCTTCTTTAAATACGCACTCGGAGTACAAGTTAAATAGGACCGGCGATAGTATGCACCCTTACCGAACTCCCCGACGGATGTCTAGTTTATCAGAGTCATGTCCCTCAACATGTATTCGAGCTTTCTGATTCCAGTACAAGTTTTTTATAATTATATAAAATAATAATTAAAAAAAAGATTGGGATAGTTGAAATTTACTTCTGATTATTTATATTGTACTCATATCATACTCTTTGTATTCTTCAATTACGTTGAACTTTTGTTGATCCAATAATGTTAATAAAAAATATGTAGAGATTAAAATAATTTTTTAATTACTATTTTTTTTTATTGATATTATTTAGTTATAATTATTCCACTTTTGTTAGTGTCTTTATTTTTCAGAGTTAATCAAAATTATGTATAATTAATGAATATTACTAACTAAAATCACTATTATGGTTAATACGTGCAATGGTAACTGTTATTGTAATGTACAAAAAATAAGTTTTTCTAAAACAGTAAAATATGATTAATGAATAACGCTAATCTACAAATTCTTTCAAGCGGAAGTTTTCCGTTTATAAAACAATTCTCGAGACTTATAGCGCAGTATTTGTATGTCATATTTTATAAATACATCAGTATAAACGTTCTTCTAGATATTATTAATGATAATGAAGTCAAATTTATTAATGATGTTCATTTTCAAGCTTGTGCCTATTTGTGGACCCAAAACAGACAAAAAATAAACGATTGTAATTTTATATAAAATTTTGTTTTGATTTCTATTCTAGTATGAGAAGATTTTAAGTACGCTCGGCGATTATTAAAATACGTTAATACGGAAATTTGAATTAAATCCCAATAATATTCAATAAACCAATACTAAAATTCGGATTAATATAGAACATTTGTAACTCTATTATTATTGAAATGCTATAGCAAATATTGCGTGTATAAAACAAATAGTTGAAATGTACAAACAATATATTTTAATATTTATGCAAATAATATTACTTTTATCATATTATATTATTTACTAAATATGTTCTAAGTTTGCTTATTTATCAACAAATTATGTATCTTACAAATATAAACGGCCATCGAGATGAATGTGATTCAATTTTTATTATTCTTATAAAGGCCTCCATTTAATGTGCTGTACTTGTGCTGTTGTAAGTGAAAATTCAATCAATACTTAATATTTTATATAGAATTGCATTACATTTAAGTCGTGTGCTGATGATGGAAAATGTGTACCCAAAAAGTTCACCAACCGATAATTTAAATAAAGTATGGCAATTAAATACGATAGCCGTTTATTTTTCCAAGATTTACGAAAGAGGATGTCAAATTTTTCACAAAAAATGTATGGTAATTAAATAAATGTAGAACTTAACCGCTACTGAGAGACTATACATTTCCATGTTTATTGACAATCTTACTAATCCTCATACAACACGCCATTAAATAAATAATTGAAAATTGAATAATAGTTTGACAAAATAATTTCTACTACTCCTACAATTTCATTTTTACAAAACTGTCAGATTGCACCAATTCAATTTAAGTGGACGATACTTGCAATATTATATATTTATATAATATATATATATATATATATATATATATATATATATATAATAAAATATTTTTATGTATTTGCGACTATGTTGTCCCCTCATAGTGGCTTCTTCAGACAAAGAGACAAATAAACATATTTTTTTTATTTCTGTTCTAGATAAATTAATGCAAATATTAGTATTTAATCATATATGAATGACATATTTTAAACAATTACATATTAATTAAAGTTTTAATTACTTTTTGCAATCGGTTAGAACTATTCGATTACGCAATGCATTTAATATTTGAATTGAAATTAATATAATAAATAAAATGTAATTAGTTTGTAATTTTAAACACAATTTCAAAATCCGTAACTTGTCAATTACATACCAAACAGTTTTGTTTCAATATTTCACTTTTGCAATTCTCTTCTAAAGGGCATATTTGTTGGTCTGTGAAAATTATCGCTGAGTGGCTTTTACATTTTATCAGAGTGAGTATTTCATGCTTAAATGCATTCCAAGCACAAACGTATTTGGATTCATAGCTTCTGTATGTCAGGATAAATTTATAACAAAATCCAATTTAATTTCTTATCAATATTTATTATTCTTAAAAGATATTGCAATTCAATCTATTAACTTATTTAAATTACAAATCTTATAATAAATGATGCAATTGAAAAATAAAATTATGTTATACGCTTATATACGCATTACCATTGAAGCAGTTATATTCGCATGATCGCAATTGCAGATATTTGCATAGTCTTGAAAAGAAATTGCGCTGCAGTTTATTTTTATGCCTTAGATTATATTAATGCAGTCGAGAATTTGAAAAACAACACTTACAACCTTTTTAAATGATGTATTATTATTGTACATAATCATTTTTAATTGCAGTTGAGTATTGAAATTTTAATTCTAATAAAGTATTTATTTCAGTGTTCAAAAAATTACCAAACTGGAGTTGTTTTGTCATAAAGATTATTGGTAAGTATTTTTAAGCTTTTATTAACATAAATATTAGTACAATCTTTATAAAAACGAACTTTTTCAATACGATTTTATATTAATTAGTTTTTCTTTGTTAATAGATTTGAATAGATAAACTAATAATTATCAAATTAACAAAAAATAAATAACTCTTTTTAACAGAACCTCAAAGTTGCTTTAATATCTGTAACCTCACATTTATTAAAGCTGCATTTAAGCAAAAAGTTTATTGAGATATTAAAAATTAAAATTAAAACCAAAAATAAGCTAAATGACATCAATTTTGTAAAACAACATAGTACCAAAATAGTAAGACAGTATTTTCAAAAATATTAATGATTTAAAAATCCGTTTATTATTTTTAAACTTTTAAACTAATGTATGTTTTTAAATTTATAATTTTGAATTGTTATGATGATTCTATAATAATTACATTAAATTCAATAAGTATAATATCTGTAAAATTCAGAAATTATCAAATTGTTAAAAGGGAGCGTAATTATGAACTGACCCATTTAGACGCTCGGTAAATACATAAGGTAGAAGACTGAAAAATTGCCTCGTCTAATAATTGAAAATAAAATAGGTGATATTCAAAGAATTCATTATAAAACTAGTTTATCTTAAAAGTACTGAGCGACACGTTGTGAAAATAAAGCTTATTATAAAAAAATTAAAAGAAGACTTAATTGAAGTTTATCAAATTCTTCTAAATTATTTAGTTAGTTTTATAATTCTAATTCATTTCTTACAATTTATTAAATTGGTGCAAATTCAATTTAATTCAATCAAATATCTAATCAGTTTTGTCATCGGTGCAGATAGGATAAATGAAAGTAATGAGGCATTTGGCGGCATTGGAATCTTATTACCATAAATTCTGTGTTTAAAGTATGAAAAGAATGTAACCCAACTCGATAAGTTTGATGTGAAACGAAAATTGGATTCGCTCCCTTTAATCAAAATTATCTATCAGCAAAAATATTAAAAATATATAAGATTGGTATTGCTTCATTTATTTCAAATACTTTTTATAGAATTAAATTCATTGATTAAGTATTAAAAATGAAAATTAATGTTAACGGCTTGTTAAGTTAATTTATGAAATGTTTTTTCTAATTATAATTAATTAATTTGATACTATTAATTTATATATTTAATGATATTATTTTAAAGATTAAAAGATTATGTTTTAATATTTTAGCTAATATCATTATGATTGGTTTTTATTTCGGGGGATTTCTAACAAGCCCAAAATTTAATTAAGAAAGTGAGATGTTACTTTTTATGTAAATTAATTATGCTAAGTGGTAAAAGTGATTAGTTAATTCAGTGTTATATTTTTTCAAATAATAATTTCCATATGAATTGTTATAGTTTATAATTAATATTGTTTAAGTGACGCAGAAACAAGCAAGTTAGTTTTAAATATAAAAACAAAATCAGAAAAGATTGGTTAAAACATACATTTAAGAACATAAAATTTACGAATAAATTTCAAGATTTAATGATACTTGCATTTATGCAGGCTATAAGTTCATTCGACTAAAATAGTGTAGTCTATGTTTAAATTTAATTAAATTTAAATTTATTACCGTTTACATTAAAATTTAAAGCTCACATTTGCAGTTTGCATTGAAATATTATTTGCGTTTGAAAATTATATTAGAGTAAGATGAGAATATGTTATTGTCTGCATGGTAATTCCGAAGCGCACTAATTAAAAATAAAGTTTATTTAGAGCCAAGCATAAACAATGATTTAAATATTTGCTCAAAAAATTAAAGAAAAATTAACCTGTTCTTCTTACTGAACCTGTTTCCTGTTCTTACCTGATTCCTTAGAAAATTTATATTTCTACATATATAATTACACATAAAAATAGAGAAATATATATATACATAAAATAAAAATGAATATTATTTTGCTATAGATATTTGTATTACTACTTGTTTTTAAATATTTAAATAAAAAATAAATATTTTTGCTAAAGTACTGTGCACACTTTACTGTATTTTCTTTCAATTAATCTTCAATTCTATGAAATATTGATTTTAACGAAAATTTTCCATGCAATCAACTGGAATTTAATTGGAGTTTCCCATCCTCATTTTTCTTTGAAAATATATCAATATGATTAAAAAAATTTATTTGATAAATTTTCTGCAATCGATTTATGCAAAGTTTTAGTTTATTGCTTAATATTAATTTTATATAAACAATGGAATAAATTTATTATTTTTTGAAAATCAAACAAAAATAACACATTGTTTTAAATTTATACAAAATAAATGTATTATGTAAGATAAAACTAATTTAATCCATAAAAGCGACAATCTAGATTTATTTGCAATGGGCTGGCCAGTCGTAAATGGAATTTTACTTGTAGATCGATGAACCTAGCAGCTCTTAACATTGAACGTGACAATTGTGCTTCTGAGATTTATCAGACCTACATAATTAACTGTGCTTTCATTTAGTTCAAATTCAAATGGTTTTTGTCAACATAATCTTTTAAAAACTATTCATACATTATTTTTGCCTATTTATTTTGTAATGATTAGCCTTAATGGGTATTTTTTAACTTTAAATGTAATCGACGAGTTTTCAGCACATTAAATTTCACACTCGTCACCAATTTATTTGCTTTGTTGTAATGGCAGCGGGTTGAAACGCTTTAATTACATATGTTTGTTTGCATTCTCCTACACTTCAATCATTCTACAGGTTCTTTTTTTCTAAAATGTTTCATAAATGCATTTTATTTAATAATCTAGTAAATAATATATATTGTTTTAATATCAAATGATTGATTGCTTTAGATATTACATAAACAAAGATAAAATAAGAAGAAAGATAAAAGATAATATAAAACAGCTACTTTATCGGTAAACAAAAAAATTAAGGATTTAACCCTCATAAAAAACAGATTTAATTCTTACATAATATTGATTTTACTAAGCTTTTGTTGTATGTTTGTGTTACGCAAAGTAAACATATAATATTTATTAACAAACAACGTTAACATTAAAAACTACAATTATCTTTATAAAGCAATCATTTGATATTATTTATATTTGTATAATTCATTAATTTTTTGATTTATTCTAAATATATTATTTTTTTATTTTAAATTTCTAATTTCTTATTTTGAAATTCTGATATTAGATTAAATTATCTTATTAAGTAATAATAAAAACATCATCTTTGGCATTATAGAAATATAATATGTTCTTTTAAAATATTTCTCGGCTTTTTTAATTAAATATTACTTTGCTAGCTAGCACTAACATTTTTTATATCGTTACTGTCATCTGTAACAATGTGAGCTTAAATTGGGCTTGTTTTATCATTATTATACAAGATGGAACAGAGAAGAGGCTGCAAAACAAAATTGCAACATTTTTTCTAAATTTTGTTATTAACCACCTTACATTACAAAACATTAAAAAAAACTAAGAAATGTAACTAAATTAACTTTAAATATGACGACCGTTTGGGAGTTCCAAGCTACCTTTAAAATTGTTTTATATCACACAGCATTGCCAACTTTCAACCATTTCATGTTGGAACCTTTCTTTCAGTTTGCTTCAACTATTGTTACAACTAATTTAAGATGTTAATATAGTATTTTTTTAAAATATTTTTCACCTCATGTTCATTACAATTATTACGGAAAATTTAAAATATAGATCTAGAGAAAGCACAAAACCGTGGTTTAGAAATTAGTGAAATATTAAAAAATCTCTTGTAGGGTTAAGTCAATATAGGTAATCTCAGTAGGTCAACCTATATTTGCGGTATATTATTGGTGATCTGTCGGTGATCTTTGTCAATGGGATATATTTCAGTTTTGTGAGGTAGAATTTTTGTGTCTGCAAATTAATGAAGTCACTTATTCTGGGTATATTTAAAAAATTGTGAAGGTCATCTATTCTTGTATATCTGTCTATATTTAGAATCAATCGCAAAAGTTTATTTTGGAAAAGTTTTCTAATGTGGTAGTAGTGCACCGAATCATACTAGGTTAGCATATGTCATCATTGGTCTTATGAGACTTGCGTATATCAGTAATTTGGTTGGTTTTACTTTTTTTACTTTCTTGGATTACACTACTGTATCATTGAGCAGTTTGAGTCCAGTAAACATTGTTGTATTGGTAAACTTCTGGCAGAATATGATAACTCCAGTCTTAATAGCGTTCAGTTTAATCTTCTATCTTTCTAAAAAAATTATCAATATCTCAGCGAATATTTGCACTTGTTTATAGACACATCAGCATAGTGTGAGTGTGTGGACTGTAGTACTGTTTTTGTATTAAATTTAGTGAAAATATGGTTAATCAAGATAATAAACACCTTGGTACCAGCATGCAATACTGCAACAATCAGCTCATACGGTTTATTGATCTGATGTTTCATTGTTTACCTTAACAAAAAAACATTTTTCAGGCAGACAAAAGATGAGAATGATCATAAAGTTGAAAAATGAAAGTAAAATAATGATAGTATATGATTTTTTAGATAAGCTCAGACTTTGTCAAGCGTATTTTAAACGTCCAGTAGCATCGTTGTTCTTATTGTAATTAATAAAAACATCATGTAGAATGCGTACTACTAGCTGTGTAGTGCTGTGCTTGGCTTGGAATCTTAATTGGTAGTAAATGCTGACTTTCTAAAATTTCCGCTCTAGATTGATCTTCTCTGAACATTGAGGAGGCTAATAAGTCTATAACTGTTTGGTAAAGTTTTGTCTATGCCTGACTTTATCTTTTGCTGGTTTAAATATGTTATTGATAAGTATATTAGTAGTGTAAGCTTTTTTAAAAAGTCATTAGTACAACGTTTGTAGGTGTGTCTGGGCCGGGTGTTTATTGTGAATGAAGTTGTTAATATGATTTCTGTATGAAGTAATGCATTTGTAATAAGTTGTTGGAGAAATTATCACAGATTCTAAGTATTCCTACATAGTTTGTCTTCTTTTGTAGTTGGTCAAATCTAATTTACACGTGTTGCCTAACAGATAGCACTTTCTGTTAGGCAGCACGCGTAAATTAGTTTTGACAAGCCATGTACTTTATCCAAATCGGTTAAGATGTTCTTACCTTTGTGTTTTAGAGCGCACATAGGGTTGCATTTTAACTTTATATTTTTAATTATTATTTTGTTTTGGACACTGTCTTTGCATTGATTTATATATATCTGTCAAACATTGTTACGTATTTGTTGGTTACAGCGTTTGCATGTCAGCTTCAAGTTTACAGATTATCCAAGGTTGAGTTTTGCATAAAAGGTTTGTCATAGTATGAAATTTATTTGCAACTGTTGTGCAGTTGTATGTAAATTAAATTTTTGCACAGCGCTAGCATAAAGTTGAAATTTTTTAAATTCGTTCTGTAACTCAAAAAACCGTTTTTTGAGTTACAGAACAAACTTGCCAAAGTTAATTAAAATGAATTACAATTTTATGCTAACGCTGTGCAAGAATTCTATTTGTTGTGTGCTGCTGCGAGGACTCAGACGAGACTGTAGTAAAGTAGGCATGTTTAGTTAAAATATTTTTATTTGTAATAATTTTTAAAACAAATAATTTAGGTAAGCTTCTGGTTATTGCAAATATTTTTGAAGAAAGAATGTACAATAACCAAGGAGTGGTGGGCTATATTTATTTATAGTTTATAGTTTAAATAAAAAAATGTTTTATTTTTAATTTTTTTCTGATTATTGAAATTCAGAAATAATTTATTGTTATATGAAAACCAATCTCTGATTATAACAAAAACCCGTTATAATAAAACATCTTGCTTAGTAGTTTAAGTCCCCATAATTACATCACTAATTTTAGCGAACACCATAATTATTCTTTAGCGCCTATTAGTTACAGTTGTCTTACGGATTCTTGCTCCTGTATTAAACAAACCCTTACCCCGCGATACAGAACCGATATTTACTTTCAAACGCGTAGATAGTGCATAGTAGTTAAAGCTGCTATAATATAAAAATGTTAAAAAACAATTAAAAACATGGACAAACCGAGTACTATAATGAAGTTTTATCAAAAGATATTAAGAGAAACACTAACAAAAAAAATTTACAAAGTGAATGAGACCTTTGTAGAACTGTAAGTAACTACATAATAATTAGTGCAAAGACCAATAAATGCCAGAACCGAGAAAATTAAAACAGCAATCAACAGCTGTAAATATTTTTAAAATAAAGTAAAATTTGAAAAGTTACCACTCAAGTGGTGAAGTTTTTAATGTGTTGACTGCTGTTGCAAAAATCTCTTTAGTACAAATGAAAGTAGTATTAAGCAAATTTTTCTTGAATGGAAAGAAAAGCCATAACTTCCTACAATGGTTGCATCCTAATTGCAAGTAAAAATGTCATTTTAGGTTGAAATTTCTAAATATTTACAAATATATTATATACTATTGCAAAATTTTTTTAATAGCTTTCATAAAGTACATTATTAGCTAACAACAATGTATTTTCTATTATTAGATTTCTTTAAAAATACAACTACCATTAAATGACGAGATTTAAACCAGGAATTCGTAGTACTGTAAACCGTCTCTCAACCGTTACGCCACCATGGTCGGCAAACAAAATTTAAATAACAACTATAAAACAAAATTTAAAAAACAGCTGCATTTGTTGATAGACAATTTAGAATTGTAATATTTACATACTGAAGGTATTCCGGTACATCTTTATCAGTAGCGTAATTGTGTACAAAAATAAAACCGTCTCTTACAAAAGAAACAATTGGCATTGCATGTTCTTCTACGATATTTACCATATAAAAATAAAAATTGTTTAAAAATCAAATCAGTTTTTTCCTCAAAACTGTATTGATCTACAAATCTGCAATAGCTTTCCAAAGATTAAATTTTCTTTCAAAAGCTATTGCAGATAGCAAACCTATATTCTCAAATCTGTTGAGGTTGATCATGCCTATGCCATAAATTAAAGTTTACTCTTGTTTTGTCTAAAAACAATAGTTAATTCCAGCCGGCAATTTTGCAGAAATCAGAAATTACTATGGTTTGACCTGCTGCTATGGCACTTTTTATCTAACTATTAAAACTCCTGTTTCAAAGGTAATATGTTGCACATAAATCACTAGGCATACTTTTACTATTTTGTACATCAAATTAACAGATTAACAAATAATTGAAGACTTTGCAGCAATATAGCAATTAGCCGCAATCGGAATTTATTGAGTAATGCAATTTAAAACTCAAATATTAACATAATCTGTATTTTTGATTATTATTTTGTTTTTTGGATATACCAATATACACAAAACAAAGATATATAAACATTATAATAAGCTCCTACCATATTTTACAACTTAATTTAATTTAAAAATTGCAACTTTTTAAAATTTGATATGTATTTGATGTTTGTACTGAAGTCTTCAATAATTGTAAATCATTATTTTACATCTATCAAACAATTGTAATTATTTATCAGCAGTAACAAAGGATCTCCTTTCCTAGCTACATAAAATACCTAATAAATTAAAACAAAAAAATTACAAATTGAAAAGTTATGCTGATGCGTTAATTTTGTCTAGAAGATATTATAAACTTGATTGATTATTTATTAATTTCTTAAAGTGCATTTAAAATTCTTCAAAATTACATTTATATTACATTTAAATTAAAAAATTAAAAAAAAACATTGCTTTTGTTTAAAAAAATACTATTGAATTAAAAAAAAAATAAAGCAACAATGTAATAAAATGTGTACGTTAGATGGATTTTATACAGATAGATTAAAAGGACCTATTTTTATATTTTTAAACTTTAAAGTAATCCTAAAAAAATATTTTCCTCTAAGAAAAATGAATAGAAAATATTTGCACATTATAGCAATTTGCAGTAATCACAAGATACGACATTCGAAACGATAATATTTATCATAAACATTCCGACTCCGTGCTGCGATGCTAAATCGAATGTACAGCCAATAAGACTGGTGAGAATTGACAACTATTGCGCTTGACAAAATTGGATTTTATTTAATAAGAAAAATATAGTGGCAATGATTGTTACTTCGGCATAACATAATAAAAAATTATTTAAAATTGATTTTTACATCAATTTAAAGTTTTGGGAATTAAAATAAAATTTGTAAAATAAATAATAAAAATTAAAATTAAAATTGCGACTAGTTTCGACTATTATAAGTACAGTTGGATGAAGAAAAATGTTTAGACAGTTATTGCATTTTACTCAAAATAACCGCAGTTATTCTTAATTGTAAATTAATTAATTTTATCTAATTGACATTTTTTAAAATTCAGATATAATTGACATTTTTTAAAATTCAGATATAATTGTTTTCCTATTGCATGAATATAAATAAGCTACGGTTCAATTCCGTAAAACTTTATACCCCTAAATATTTTTACGCTTCTCTGGTTACATCTAAAAAGCTTTAAGCTGTGGTTTATAATACTGATGGTTATTAATGGGTTTTTTAAATACTTTTTTTATAATATTTAAATGGCATTTATTATTTCTATTTTATAATTGAACTGTTTGTTTAAAAAAAATAGAAAGTAATTTCATGTTTAACCATATTAAAGTGGTGCTTACGACCTCCTTTTATTAATAATTTTGGGGATCGGTAGGCGACAATAGAGGATCATTAACTCGCTTAATTATAACTAGAGACCGGATTTCTAGCATTTATGCTTGCGCTAAATATTTATAGCATATACAAAATTTCTGTAAATGTTCACGAATTAGATAAAATTAAAAATAATCACTTAAAGCCAACTTTTTTATGCTTTTTTCCTTTTTATCCATTTCTATGTGTATTTTAAAATGTTATGCTTATTTAGTGCTTTTTATAAGATATTTGGATAAAAAATAATTTTTAGGTAAAACAAATTATATAGCACAATATTTTATTTTTACCAATCATTTGACCAACACAACAACATTCTTTGTGATTCAACGGTTTCAGTGGTTTGATACGTCACTATCTGTTTCTCGTAGATGCTGTATGCAAACTAGAAAACCAGGGAAAATGATACGGTGATACTCAACCCGACAAGAAATTTTTTAATCCGATTATGCTTAAGTAAAAACTTACAATAGAACGGTAGTGTAAAGAATATAAACATAATTTACAATGTTGTCAGGAAGACAATAGCTTGTATTGCGAAGCGGGCAATTAATTAAAATAATTGGTAATTTTAAAGATAACATATGTGCTGTTATAGGGGAATTATTGGTCAAAAAGTAAAATAGAAATCAGAGCACATTTTTAAAATGTTGAAATATTACATAAAATATCAACTATTTTGAAGAATGACATTTTTATCAATTTTGACACAGATTCGGCTATTATAGCAAAATATAAATTCTTCAAAAATAATAAGCGTTAACGTTGAAATATGATTTTTATGCTACAAGAGTAATTTATTGGCTTGCTATAAAATGCATAACAGAATATAGATTTTATTCTACTTTTTAATTTGGAATTATAGACAAACGATAGTTGCTTAATAAATTTGATCATGATATAATACTGAAATTTGGCATTCATGTTCGTAAAATAATATATTTTATTACAAATATCAAAACATACATAATTTTTTACCTGAAAACGTTTTTAATCTTTTTTTTTAAACATATGCTTATTTTAAGCTTATTTTGTATTTATTAATCCAGTCTCTAATTATAACATGCGGATGTTTCGGTTTCGGTCAGGTGGTCAACCTGTCACTTTCCTGGCGCTACAAAATAAAAGGACGAAATATAGATTTGGATAAATGTGAGCGAAAATGTGTGGACTGAATTAGAATAATTAATGAAAAAAAAAACGAGAAATAGAATGAACTAAGCTTGTACAGTTTTGAAAAATATGTTAATGTTAATTAAAAATGAAGAAAGAAGCAGCAAATTTGCATAAAAACTGAAATATGTACAAAAATGAAGGAAAAAATTTTTTTTTTATTATTTGATATAGTAAATTTAAAAATTAAAATTTAAAATAATTAAAGTAAAGAAATGCAATTCTATTCCTATATTAAAAAATCTGATTTAATGTAATAATATTACATCATAAATTAATTCAAATATTACTCTAAAAACTTCAACAAGTTGGCACAAGGTGTTGCGTCTTGTGTTTCATGAATATTTATTAAACTTAATTTGCATAGCAAGCTGAGTCATTTCCTAAGAGAACAATACAATATATATGAATGTAAGAAATCTCTAGTCTATTGAAATACGTGTTGGGATTACAAGCTAACGCTGGAAAATTACAATAAATTCAATTTTAAATTAGTATTAGTCACCAATTGATAATAATAGTTGACATTAAATTAAATTAACATTTTGAGTAAATTAGTTTAAACTTTTTTAAATAAATCATGTTTTTTTTAATTTGTGTTTATTTTTATTAAAAGTTGTTTTTTTTCAAATTAATTAGGAAAAATTACCCAACATTAATAATTGGAAATTAATCTATTACCTGCTCCTTGGTGCCACAGTGTAGTAAAACAATAATAGCGTTATTATGCAATAAAATTAAATATAATTTATAAATCTTTTGTAATTATATTTATTTACATTCTTGAATGATAATAAAATAAGGTTTTACTGCAATTAATATCATTTAATAAAATTTTTTAAATTACACGTACATATGTTTCTGTTTGGAAACACCTGTATTGATTTTTGCTTTTTTCTTTAAAATACATTAAATCAATACAACGTAGTTATTTATTCAACATCTATCGGAATCAATATATACATATTACATATAATTAGTATATTTTCTATATTGTTTGTTTCTGTTTGTATACATTTATGTGTTTTAAGTATTTTATTTTAATTTAATTATGATAGCAATCGTATATATATATATATATATATATATATATATATATATATATATATTTGAAAAAATAAATAAACCTAAGCCAATCGATATAATTTTTGTTTATACATTTTACTTACTATCTATAATATACAATAAAATACATTGCTTCTTCTGTCTTTAGTACTAAAAATAATTAATTAAATTTACAATTGGATTCAATGCAGCAAATAAATTCTTACAAATAAAATAGTTAACTAAAATTAATCTTTAAAGGATATTTCATACTATGATAGGATAAAATTGTTTGAATTTCAATTGAATGTTTTTAATATTGATGAAGGGGGGCGTTTCCTCTAGAAACTGAGAAACGTTTATGTAAATCAACGTAATCAATTTTATTAAACATTCAAGAATATTGTTTTATTTCCGATTAGTTTTATTCAAATTTGGTGCAACAAACAAGTACATAAAATCAAAAATGTTTGGTTTAATGTAGTTTGATCAATAACAGCTATATTTCTATTCAATTTTTAATAATAATATTAAAATAAAAATATTATCTTACTTTATTATTTCGGTTCACAAAATTTATCTCGCAGCAATAAAAATAACGTTTTTATTATTCCACTTGTGTTAATCTTTTCAATTCAATTACTTTCACTTAGTTTATTTCACAATATAGGTACATCTACACTTTCAAATTAAACAGAGCGGAAATCAATTTTATCAATGCTACTTAATTGATATAATACTTTAAAGTACATAGAATAAGCATTGTAATAACAATATTAGAAACAGTTTTGTAGGGCAATAAACGTCTCAAGTTATATTAAGATTGCTATGAAACCAACAAATACAATTTTAACAAAGCGCACATAGAACTCGATAATAAAATCGAGGGCTCGTTTTATTACATTATACATACCTACCTATACAATTTTATTTATACAACTTTATTTATACAATATCCTTTATTTATTTACATCCATGCGCATTAGTTGAAATTATTCTTATACCACATTTATGCAGTTCTTTTACTTGTAAATACAGAAATTTAAATGCGGTTTGGCTTTAGTTTGAAATATGTTTAGAACATAACATTGAAAAAGACATTGGGCATCAGTACTTTGAGCACCCAAAGCACTAAATTTATTCAAGTAAAATAATTACTAGCTTGAATATTAACTAAGAGTATATTTTGCTTATCTGCTTTTGCTTTCAATTCTTAAGACCATGTTTGCAACTTTATTTATTTTACTATTAAAATCACGCTTTTTTATGAATACAATTCTTTAACTCGATATCGTCAAGGTTGAATTAAAATAATATAAGTGCAGTGTAAATATTTAATAATAATAAGATTCTAATTTTAATTATACAACTCTCTATAGTAGTTTAAAATACAAATAATGCAATTTTGTAATATGTCCTTAAGGTTGTTTACTAATGCCTGTCTGCCACTATGTAATTTATTATATCAAATGTTGTACAGTTTATTAATATACATTTCATTGGCCGATTTTCAAATTGCAGCCAATGAAATGATTTATTTCAAAATATACAAATTTTGATATAATAATTTACATCGTGTCAGACAAGCATAACACATAAAACAAATTTTCTTTTAATGAGTATTAGCATACGACAGTTAGAAGTGTATAAATTATATAAATACGACTTCATTTTTCTCCTGAGGTGGTTCGTCAATGACGGTCCTATTGTGTATCGCTGATATCTTATACCTTTAGCAGTTCTGTACCTTCTATGAAGTCTAGAAGTTTTTGCCAAGGTGTTGATTCCAGCTCTATTTCGGTTAGCATATGCTTCCCCAAGTGAACTATGCGTTGCATGTCGAATGCTTTGCATTCACACAGCAGATGCTGCGGAGTCTCTTCGTCCTTCAAACATCCGCGGCATAATGGATTTTTTAGTATATCCAATCGATGCAATACTTACTAAAACCACAAGTTATTGTGTTCCTTTTTTAAGTTTACGTTGGATTTTTTTCCGGTATCGTGTGAAATCCCAAATGCGGGTTCTGGTCCAATAAACGTCCCAGTTGTTCTCATTTTTCTAACTAGTCGTCCTTAAGGTTCCTTTTTATGCCTTGGTCTTTCGGTGTCCTGACCAGGCGTAATCTATTGTTTGTGGCCAGTGCCGCTAAGCTATCTATGCTATCTAAGACCAGTTTGGATATTATTACTGGCAAGCAATTGTAACGCCTATAACGCTGCTTAGCTGTCGGACATGGTATAATAATTGGTCTCTTAATTTGAATTCTTGACTCTATTGTGTCACACCACTCAATAGCGACCACTTCCGCTTGGAAAACTGAGATATATTTACCCAATGATAGCATAAATTGCTTTCCCGATGTTTGCCTTCACATATTCGAGCTCCGGTGCTATTTGGTTTCCCTACCCTGCTCCCGGATAGTTTTCTTCTAACCACTCGTCTCGCAATGGTATTACCACATTAAATGATCTTTGAATGCGGTAACCTTTCATAAAGTCTGATCTCATCATTAGAGTTTTTTCTTCATGCAACATGTCTGTAGTACTCGATCTGTGAGCAATAAGATTAGAAACGTGTTCATTTATCTGTTCTCTATACGCTGCTTGACTCGCCTCGGCCATTATTACTATGGCGGTAGTAAAAGTTGTACATGGCTTTTGCTGAAGTGGTTCTTGTCGCTCCCGTTATCAGCATACATGCCATCCTTTGTACTCTGTCTAGCTAAGTAGCTGTAGTCTTCAGTGTGGGTTTTTCACTCCATACAAATACTCCGCATGTGATTATGGGTATGATTACCACCGTTTATAGCCATCTGGTCATATTTGGTGTTAGTCTCCAAGTGCGTCCGACTATCATTTTGTTTGCAAAAAGCACCCGTGTGACCTTTGCAGTCACGTTTCCCAAACGATTGTGGAAGGTAAGTCTGGTGTCAAGTGTGACTTTCAGATATTTTACTTCCTTTGTCAATGGGAGCAAAGTTCCATATATTTTCAAAAATTTTATGTCTTCCGTATTTCGTCGCCTTGTAAAAAGAACGAACGCCGTTTTGCTTAGGTTCTCTGATAGTCTTTTTTTAATACTCCACCTACGGTATTTAGTGCAATTTACATCAGCTTAAATACGGTTGCCATAAACTTCCCAATTATAAGGATGATGAGATCGTCAACATATGCTATGGTAGAGATGCCTATATTATTCAGTGACTATAGTAAGCCGTCGATGACGAGGCACCACAGCGACATCGGCGTCCACAGTTTTTCCATATATTATTATTTTGACAGTCTTATTTTTGAGTATAGAATTAACCCAATTTTGGACAAGAAGTGGTATTTCTTCTCTCTTCGTTGGTATTATTGAAGCTCCTTCAATGTCTAGAAATGCCCCCAAAGTAATTTCCTTACAGTAAATGACTTTTTTGCATCTACTAATTAGCTGTTGAATAGCTAGTTTGCATGATTTTCTGATTTGTAGGCTTACTGGTGCTGAGGCTGAGCCTTTAGTGTCCGGACTCGTATGCATCTATCGACTATTTTTTTTATAGTTTTAGCATAAAAGATGTCAAGCTGATCGGTCTGTAGGATTTAGCCAGAGCGCTCTGGTTTTGGTATAAATACTACCTTGACTTCCCTCCAGCTGCTTGGTATGACATTAATAAATTATTCAAAACTAGAATCATTGTTTCTATTTTCAAGAGTAAGTACTATTCAGGAATAGCATTAAATAAATTGATTATGCATGCGAATGATAATAGTATATATTTTGCCAAGCAAGCTACGTTTTAATTTTTTTGATACTTTTTAAATTAAATATGTTCCGCCAAAATAGTGCAAATAAAATATTGCTAGTTAAGTTTGCATCAACATAAGCAATCACAATATCTTGTTGTATTAGATAGAAAAATTTCAATTCAAAATATTAATTAACAAAACTATATTTTTACACAAAAATGTTGATGGTTTGGTTTTTCAGTTATTTTTTTTTTTTTTTAGATTTGTAATAGTTTCTAAAAAATTTTATTAAGATTATAATTAACAAAAGAATATTTGATTAATGGAATTATTTATATAAATTAAGTTATTAAATATACAAGTACAATAGGTGTTAGATAATAAGTTTAGTTTGTGCTTTTGGTACTCAATTGCTTTGATCCTTGTGTAAACTAACAAAGTAGGCAATCTGTTTAGAGACAAACAAGATTGGGTTTCCCTTTTTATATTTAATACTATTGACAAGTTTAACCAATCAATTTTCATCTGATGGTTTAAGGTAAACACAGGGCATTTCAACAGTTGTTTCTATTCATTAAAATGTAAATTGATTGTTCCCTATATTTTTATTAATATCTTATTATAAAGTCTTAAATTTACTTTATATTTTAACAAACTATAAATATTAAAATCGATATTCAATTTGATTTATAGTACAAGCAAAAAAGTTTATTTGATTTATGTATAAGTTATATTTAAACGTAACATAGCATTTACAAAATATCGATTAGATTTATATACTTTGCCAAGATATTTTAATTAAAATTTAATTAAGTTTATATTAGTTTACGGTAAGTGAGTTGTTTATGGAGTAAACTTTTTGTATAGATAGACTGAAACTGATTGATAACTATTTTTCTGCAATGTTTAATTTTACTCACTGAAAAATATTAATTAATGTGCATTTTATATTATTACTATTATACTAAAAATTTCATTGTAAATATAAAATTTTTGCATTTATGCTTTTTACACAGAAAACTGCATTTTTGATTTTGGTTTCTTGTCAGCCTGTAAATACATTTATATTATATTATAATACAAGCAAGTGAATATTGGCAGAATTTTCAATATTTATTCATATATATATATTAAAACTTTTACTTTATTTTGAATTGATTCATTTTCAGTTTTATTCTGAAAATTTAAATTAAAGATACAAATAATGTATTATTTTATTTTAAAAACACTTAAATGGAATAATAAACTTGATATTTGACTTTATAAAACAGTTTAAAATCATTCTTTTTCTGCTTTCTAAAATATATAATTTAATCTATTGTGAAAATATATTAATATACACGATTTTGATGTCTTTTAAATTATTCTGAAAGAACAAGTGAAGTTCCCCAAAATTATATACTCATGTATCGATTCACCAGACTACAAATCGTCAAAATATGAGGTAAACATCGTAGTAATTTGATCCCCAGAAAATTTGTGAAATGCTATATTATCCGTTTTAATACAGTTAATTATAATACTGAAACTAATAATTTGAATTACATTATATAATTTATTATAAAATTTCTTTTAACTCAATTTGCTTGGTTGTTTTTTTTTTGTCTTACAGGTAAGTTACGCATGGCTACAATTACAAACAAATATTTTAGTTGCTGTCTCAATGTCTTATTCTATTCTTATTAACAATGATTGTTCACAATAATTTTCATTATAACTTATAAGATTAAAGTAATTAGTTTTTTGTATGTTTTTATTTTTATTTCTGTGATAGTCTAATAATTTTTAAGTATACTGATTGTTGGTCATATATAATATAGTTTTTATTTTAATCTGATGTTACGTTTGTTTTTCAAATTTAATTTATCATTGTATCACCGAGATAAGATCCGAATCGTCTGCAATTATCTTAAGTTGCAAACTTCATTAAATTTTAAAGTTCAACGGTCCAAAAAAACTATTTATGTGTTTTATTAAATTACAGAATAAAAATGTTTCTATACCGTACAGAAACTGCAGAAGTTTTGTTATTTTTATATTTTAATAAAATTTTGTTAATATATTCATTGCTATGGAAACGTTGCCCGTTATACAAACTATAAATTAATTTTACAAGAATTGATTGCATAAACCAATTTTTCTATTATTAATATACAGCTTTCACATAATGTTGCCATAGCATGAATAGTAAGACTAATGAACTGCAATTAATGATTTGCATTCAAATGCAAAAGTTTGTAGCTTATGAATACTGATTACCTAGAAATATGCTCGGACAATTTATTATAATATAATAATAAATAAAAAAATTATAAAAATTATTATTACTATTGTAATGATTTTTATTTTGTTTGTATCGTCACAATTTCACAATCACTTTAAATATGTTTTACTGTATCGTTATTGCTTACAATTTGCATTAAAAAGTGCTTTTAAAATATTCGACTGATATCAATTCAATGCAATATGTATTTTAATTTTAAAAAACAAGATAATAGTCAGTTACATGTAATATTTTATTAAAAGTGATTACAACAGAACTAACTTCACTTACTTCAAATAATAAAATAATAAATAAACAGATATTTTATAGTATTAATTAATCTAAAGGAGTTATTTAAATGTCAAAAACATTACACATTACTAGCGATGATATTTTTAAATGTGTTTAATTTATTAACTAAATTTTTAGCTTGACATTTTATATTTTATTAATTTTAAATTATTAATGTACTAAATAAGTATAGCTGTGTACACCATAAACGTATAAGATAAATGATTAAATAAATCAATTTTGTAGTATTAACTCGTAACAATTTAATTTCCACATTTAAAATGATAATTTTTTTTGTACATGTGATACAACTTAAAATAATATATTTTATAGATAGACAGAGAGAGCATTTTTTTTAATTTTTGTTTTCATATTATTACAAATTATCATTTTTTGTCTGAATCAAATAGACAAATTTAAACAAGAAGCCGATTTTTGACCGCCAAAAAACTGCGCTTAGCATTTTTCAAACCTTCTATGAGGTCTTTGTCCTCGCTGTATCGATGTTTTGTTTGTTTATTTACTTAAGGTCGGCTTATTTCTGTCATTTTTAGACTAATTACATCTAGAAATTTTGACGCTAATCTAAAATTTGAATTATTTCAGCATTTTTGTCAATTTTAATAAAAGATAGTGTCAATTTTGGTTATGTGCAAAATGGGATTTTGTTTTAACTTAACGTTAATTTTTGCATTTTATATACTTAAAGTAACTTTGACTACCTGTTTAACTTTTTATAATTAATCCATTACGTTAAATTTTTTAAAAATATTTTAAAAAATCTGGACTAAACTTGAGCAGCACAGAAAATCAGTGTCAAATATTCTACAAAAAATATGCTACCAATAGCATACTAAATTAATTGAATGTTTATGTCTCAAAGTAGTTTAGCCTATCTTGAAAACCAAGTCTAAAATAACTCTTACAACTGTTAAAAAGTATCTTAAAACCAAAAAAAGTAAAAAAGTAAACGGCAAACGTTTTTATGAGACAAAATTGTTTTATTTATATCTTAGAGATTCCAGCAAAAAATATTATAAAATTGTATGTGCTTGGAATAAACACAGTAGAAGAGAAAACTTCAATTGAATCGATTATTTGGAAACATGGTATTTTTTGTTAATTTAAGATTTTACTGCTAAAGCAATTTTGAAACATACTTGTTTATTACAATTCTTTGTATTAATGAAAAGATATTTTCTTTTCTCGTAAATATGTACAATTAAAAATTACTTCAACAGCAAACTCTGAATATATTCAAAACGACATGTGAACATATTTTTTTCCGAATAACCAATTAAATTTTAGTATGATATTTATACTGAAAATTAAATGTCAACGTCAACTCTGCTACTCATTGCACTTCAACCTACGGGCAATACATTCAATAAAATCACGCGTCCCCATAACCATTAGCTGAATGCCTGCATATCTCCCAGCTCATTTAAAATTATTCTAATTTGATGATTTTGGACTCACATTTCGATATAAAATTTTCAACTTTAGAAATTCTCAAACTAAACTCGCACAATTTTTTATGTCTAAATAAAGTAAAACTTTTGTAATTTCCATACTTTACTTTAAGGTAAATTTTTACCTATATTTTACTTTAAAGTAAAAAAATGTAGCTGTTAAGAGTTGCTATAAGTTTATAGATGTAATCAAACCCAGTTTTATAATCTAGGGCATTCTATCGACTTAGATATTTTGTAATATTTGGATTCCAGCCACTTTTTTATTTTAATGAAACAAGTTTGAAAAGTAAAGAAAGAGTTTGCATTATATATTTTTTTAATGGAAGCTCAGGTTAAAAATTCATAAGTTTAATATATAAGTTGTTTGCAAAACAGAATTAGTCGTTTCCTTGCAAAAAAACTCCTTAATTCAAAATTGGTGACCTTTTTAAGCAGTCAAAATTTTGAAAATATGTATTGATACTGTTAACCAGGGGTGGTTAACACAAGTTAATTTGACGTTTCAGCCACATTGTTGCCTGCCTCATATAAAGAGAATGTAATTGGATTGAAAATGGGCAGAATTAATTTTAAAAAGAAAACAGAATAATTTAAATTTTTTATAAATTTATCGCGTACCGGCAGCTTGACATTCGCGTACTTGTACTGGTACACCTAACACTTGTTGGGAACGTTTGATTTAGACAAAAGCTTACTCAATGTTTATTGTGGTCATTTTGAAGACCTAAAAAATGTATAGATTATATATATATATATATATATATATATATATATATATATATATTATTTTTCGTCGCCAGTTGGAAACCACCATGTATGTTGAGACAACTTTCTGTCAATCTTTTTTAGTAATTATTTTAAAATTATAAATATTTTTTAACATTTTGTTACAATTTTGTAACCATTTCTTGATATCTTGCTATTTCTTTATTATATTGTTTCTATTTTGTATACATTTTACAAAATTTAGAATTAATTGATTGATAAAATTTGTCAGTCAAATTTGAAACATGTAGGTTATTTTAAATTGTGACTAAAAATGAATTTTGTTTGTTTTATTCAAAAAATACATTATTTTGGGCGAAACATTGTTCGTCGGGCAGCTACTGTAATTGATATAGAAAAAAACACATATTGTTTAATATATCAAAGAAAGAAATAAATGTTGAGAGAGTGCAGATTTAGCAAGGATGTATGGGAAAAGATTGTGCTCATGCATTGTCGGAAGTCACCCCATCAAATAAATTAGTGGCGGACAGTGTTTATAGTTACATATACATTGCCATTTATTACATATTAATTTTATCACATTTTAAACTTATCATTTATACAAACTTTAGTTATTTCACATTTGAATTATAAAGCTGAACATAATATCAGGGCAGGACTTTGCGATAACAGAATGTGCGATAAATTATTCAAATAAGTTGCTACCACTTGTAACAATAGATGTGAATAACATTTAATTTGTGTTTATGTTAATTATAATTAAAATTAATGTTAAAATATCTAATTTATATTATACTTGTTATTACAGGTATTTTTATTTAATTTCTGTAAATTGTCGGGATCGATGGATTCGTTCTCATTAATAATTTATTACATTAATTCTTGCAGAAGATTGCGTTATGTATTTATAACATAACTTTATGTTTGTACAATAAATTGTCAGAAGTCGATATTTTCCCGCTACGATTTATACAGATGGTAAATATAACACGGTTCTTTCATTTAATGCAGCAAATAATTTTTGTGTAAAAGCAATAACATTTCCATCATCTATAAAATCCAATATTGCTATTGATGCGTCATGCAGGAGACATTGTCTATTATAAGGATTATTTCCAACACTTCCAATTTAATATATAGCGTAGAGAAGCCCACGATAGAAACAAATTAAGATTGCGTTATCCGTAAAACCTTCAACCTATTCTATAATAACTATTTTCGTAATTATATTACTTTATCTTTTGCGGATAAATTATGTCAACTTTGTATGATAAGACATACGTTTCTAATTGCTATAAAACTTATTATGCATATTAATTCGTGACTGTGAGACTAAGAAAATTTAACCGAGCAGAATGTACCGAACAATATAGAAGGGATAATTTCATTTAAAGTGGATTAACAGTAGAAATTAAATGGAACGCCAGTTGAGTATTTATTAATGATCGGGATTAAATAAATATGTAGCATGTTGAGCCTGATTAGTGGAGTCTGTTGGGAATTTAATTAATCTAATTTAAATATCGCGTTTGGCCTTTTGGGTCTCATGCTAACTTCTTTACAACAATGTGTTACAATCATACTAATTATGCGATAAACAGTATTATTAAAAACAATCTGTTTTTAAAAATTTTAAAAAGTGTAAACTTATTTTGCAATATAGATAAATGTTGAATATAATTGCTGTATTTGCTTACAAGTTACCAAGAAGTATTTTAGTACCTGTTAAAATGTCAAATGTGTAAAAAGTAAAGAAAGAATCTTTTAAATTTATGCTAGAGGGTCTCAAAAAACAACAAATCATTGCACACACCTACGCATTTATGCTTATTTGATATTAAATTTATGTTTTTTTTGTTTCTCTCTGAAAAAAAAATTTTAAATCCTAATCTAATAAATCAATAATTATAATTATTATAATTGTTTTTGCCAATTTTTCAAATTTAAATTAAAATAATAAAAAAACAGAAAAGAAACTGTAAAAATATTAATAAAAAAAATTAATTATTAAGAGCTATAACATCTTCTTATTGATTGAAAAGTTCAGAACAGCTTCTGGTGGCAAACATTATATTTTACTTAATGCAATGTTTCGTACAATATCTTTTACATAGAATACATGCAATATTTTGTGCATACAAATTAATAAAAACATTACGAAAATACAAAAACTGTTTTTAATATTATTCAATATACAATCAAAAATTATTACAAATTCAAAATTTTTTGAATTTTTGATAAATAATTTATTTAGATTGAATAAACTAAGTTTTGTAGTTTTGTATTCAACATATCGATATCTGCAAGGATCTGGCATCTTGTCAGGCGGGTTGGTGAGTGTAGGGTTTCAACCGCCCATTCTGGGTACAGACGCTGTTTACAGCCGCCCAATCTGGATTAGACGCTGTCTGTGTATGCTTGAAGTCGCTCAATCTATGATAGGCTCTACGCTGCTGTGCTAGTTTTGGACTGCCCCGGGTAGTTCATTTCCCCGGTACCGCGTATATCTAGTAGGCGTTCCTCTATCCCACCTTGGGAAGCGGAAGATGACTAACTACCGATAGAGAACTAGCAACCCCTACTTAACCGCCACTTAATAAATGTCTACACTAAGGAAAAGATCCCCAAAGCATGGCACAACGCATAAGTTATTTTTCTCTTTAAGAAAGGTGATAACGCTAATATGAAAAACTACCGACCAATAAGTCTCCTGTCGCATCTTTACATACTTCTCACAGAGATCAGAACCGTCTGACAAGAAAAGTTGACTAACTAGTTGAACAGGCAGGTTTCCAAAAAGGTTTTAGCACAACAGACCACCTACAAACAATTCAGAACTTAATCGAGAAATGAGCGGAATACAATATACCTCTTCATGTGGTCTTCATAGACTACCATAAAGCGTTTAAATCAATAAAAATATGGACGATCCTAACAGCAATGGATAAAACCAGAATAAATACAAGATACCCTAAGCTCATAAGATACATCTACGAAAATGCAACACTACAAGTTTCAAACGACAAGAATTTTGTTACGGATCAAATCTCAATTGAAAAAGGCGTTTGTCAAATTGATACTTTCTCACCCAAACTATTTACCCTGGCCCTGGAAGATGTATTTAAAATTTAACAGGAAGCAAGAAGTATTTGCAGCTTTGCCGATGATGTATTGTTAATAAGCAGTGATCCCAAATAACTAGAGCGTATGATGGCAGAGCTCCATGAAGCGTCCCTGCGGGTAGGACTAAAAATAAATCTGAACAAGACCAAGAGCATGAGTAGGGACGAGTTACATAGAATAATAGAAAACGACGTGTTTGACACCGTTGACAATTACATATACCAAGGTCACTCAATTAAATTGGAACAGGAAAATTGAACGTATGAGATAACCAGGAAAATACGAATAAACTGGGCGGCGTATGGTACATTAGGACATATACCAAAACATCCCTATAAGTCTATGATGCGTGCATCTTGCCCGTGTCCACACATGGAGACTGCAACTTTAACACATAAAAGTGCAGAATGCCTTAGAACACTACAAAGAGCAATGGACAGGCTTGGAATCAGCCTACGAAACAAAATACGTATTACAAAAATAAGGAGAAGAAAAAGAAAGCCGAACTTAAAAGGCGATGGGTGGGACACGTAGCAATGCAAGAATAACTGGACAATACGTCTAGCAAAATGGCGGCCACTATCAACAAAACGAAGGATAGGAAGACCCCAAAAGAGATGGCTTGACGACTTCAAGCAGTGGCTCGGAACTGGCACCAACTTGCCTTAGGTAGGAACATATGGAACACTTTGGAAGAGGCTTCTTATGTCCCGCAGTCAACAAATAAACGCTGAAAAAGAAGAAGAAAAAGAAATAAACTAAAAAGTTTATAAAACAAAATATAAATGTACAAAGTACCACAAAATTATTATTATACATTATAGGCAGTACATATAATTATAGATTAATGAGTGGAAAATGCTGTCATTGCCCCGTTGTACACAAGTATAGGCATATAACTAAACATTATCAACCAATTTGATTATTGAGTATCGCGGAAAGAGTATTTATTGAAAGGATTAACAATGTAAAGAGCATGCAATGTGGTTTGTTGCGGCCCCCAAACACTTTCTATTACTAAAAGGTACTAAAATGTGGACCTGGACATCAAAATGGTTGGACAAACCTGCTCCAAATAAATTCAATGTTGCAACAAATGAAATAATTTTTTGTATAAATGTGAAAGAAACAAAATTATGGTCTTTTGTAACGATGAAGTAGACAGTGACTGTATAATCAGTTTATAGGGAAAAGGTTTTCGCTAAGTGGAACTAAGTAAAAATAGCAGTATCAGAAGAGTAAATGGATCGTAGAAGTATGTGTATTATTGCAAAAAATTAAATTGTGCTGCATACTCACTTTCTTGTATGGTTCTGGAGTAGTTGTCCGTCACAACGGGACTAGGCAAGTTTAATCAAATCTTAATCTTGTCTCTTCTAGATTATAAAAAATTGATCTTGTCTTAATCTCGTCGACATTCTTGACATATTAATCTTGTGGAGATTCTTGACATATCAATCTCGACTCGATCTCAATCATAAATCTCGACATGATCTTGTCAAGATTAAAAAATATTTTAAAGTTTATACATGATATATAATATAACATATTTATTAAATACATTTTTTTTTATTCAAATGATAATTTTACTTATACTTTTTTTTTAATGCAATATCTTGTGGAGATCTCGTTTTGATCTTGCCGAGATCTCGTCTTGATCTCAATCTCGACTCCGAAAAATAAATAACTTGTCTCGATCTCAATCTTGATATTGAAACGAGATCAAGACGAGATTGATTTTTTCTTGTCTTGACAGAGCTCTACTTCAAAGCATGGGTAAGTCAAGAAAAACTCAAAAGTAAAAAATGCAGTGGGAAGACGGTACTTAAGAAGTGTATAGACAAGTTTAGAAATGAATGAGTAATGAATGAATGTGGTTTGATGCATCAATTGAAAGTACATTAAGTAGGTTTGGTCAAAAAATGAGTGAGGATAAAGGAAAAATACAAAACTACCATGGAAAAGTATCGGGTTTAAAAAGCAGGGGTAGACAATGTAAACATTGGTTAGACATTGATAATAGATTAATACGTGCAAGCAGATATATGGAAATATAAGGAAATATAAGCAAAAGAAGTATGCAAGTATTAAAAGATGTAGAGAAAAATATAAAGTATGATATACAAATTAAAATGTAGCTATTGTACTCTCAGTTCCGGAGGATTTTAATAAGCTATCTTATAAAAGATGGCCAAAACAACCATCAACCTTTGCAGCAGTCAAATCGTCAAAACAATTGTTTTTAAAACTATTTTATGTCAATTTATTTTTTATTCTTAAATAAAGTAAAAAAAGTATATGACACCGTAGAAAGAGGTTCAATAAATAATAAATATAATAAAAATTAATAAACTAAAATTATTGTAAGATAAACAGATTTGTTTTTGAAATTTTGCTGGGTTAAAAAAGATCACAAGACCCTACGTTACTAATAAAAATTTGAAAAATACTATTTCAAGTTTAACTGGAAATCACATTAACTTTATAATTTAGCAATATACTCCATATTTTAAAAATTTTTACTTGTTAGTCCATTTTATCTATAAATCCTAATTTTTAGAAATTTTAGTATCATTAGTTTTTATACCACATAAAATATATTTTTTTTTAATTTTTGTTAATATAAATATTTTTAATGTTTGATAGCAGAAAAATCTACTTTAGCATGGTACATACCAATCGCTTTGTATTTAAAAAAAATTAAATTTCAACCTAAATATTATTTGTCATTTTTAAGCGCAAATCACTAAATTTTGGATAATATGGCGAAGTGATAATCCTTTTGTATGTAGATTTTAAGTTTAAAAGATATGTTAAAAATTAATTAAAAATGATAAAGGTTATCTTGCCAAAACTTCTGAAAAATAAGAATTATACTTAAAATAAAGTATAACCCCAAATTTGCAAAAATATAGCGGTTAACTGTCTAAATTAAAAAATCAATGTTGTTTTAAGTTAAACCGGAAATAATACGATTTTTAAAGGTAAAATAAGGTTTGATGATGTATTTTAACAAATAAAAATTTCATTAAAAATATTTATAAATAGAATAGATATGGGGGCCTGTGCTGTTTTAGTCACCTAATATATTATATTAATTTTTATTACAAATTGACACGTCCGACATACTTAATTAAGAGTTAATAATTTATGCAAAAAAACTTAAAATGGTTTAAATATTTTTTACGACTTTGTCAACCTCCTACAGCCAGGACAGCTCTCAACGGGTGCGCCAGCCGACGTTTACTTATGTTATCGTAAATGCTTCTCAATAAATACGAATAATATTCAAGTAGCATGAAAACAATTCGAATAATGTACTCCTGCTACCCGGACTATCTGCATTACTGCCTACACGGCAAAAGAACTTGATTTGTAGGTATGTATGTAATATATAAAATTTAAATTTATAAATTGAGAAAATAAATCGATTAAAATAAAATATCATCCAATTTACAATTTATAAAATTTTATAATATTCTTTTAAAAAATTAATAAAAATATAAAAACTTAATTTTTTTGTTTTATAGACAATATTGTAAAATATAATTTTAAGTTAATAAAATGGTGAAGTCGCCGGGCAAAGATTTAAATGCTAAGCATATAAATGTATATTTTATAATATACTAAATTAGCTATTTCTCTATTAACTATTTTAGAAAAATGGATAAAAAATGTTTTCAGTGGGGATTTGTGAACATTTTTATTAAATTAGATAATTACATTCTCCGACAAATGTTTAAAATTAAAAAAAAAAACAGAACATTGTCACACTTCTTGGTTTTGAATAAAATTAATTTGAAGTTTTCAGCAGAACGTATTTGTATTTTAATAAATTTGTCAATTGATCGCTTATTAAATGGTCTGTTTAATGTATTGAGATCGTTAAAACCATTTAAAAACATTGTTGCGGAGCTAAATAATAAGCTTTAAATTTATATTATTGGAAAATATTTACAATACTAAGTTGGCAAATTTAAATTATCTTATGTGAAAAATAATAATGTCGCTGCTATTTATAATTTTGTAAATTACCTTAGGATTTGAAAGTTTTTCGCGGAAATAATATTTAGATTTTTTAAATACTTTTAAGAAATCAACAAAAATGTTTTAAAAACTCGTATTAATGGCGATTAACAAGCTTGTTGATTAAATAACTATAAAACCTATCAACTAACATTTTAATTATAAAATAGTACAATAACATAATTGATACAATCAAACCTAAAGGGATTGTAAACTAAAAAGTGTACATATCTTTATAATTTTATAAAAAATTAGTCTTTTTTATCAAATAAAAAATAAAATTAAATTTCTATAATACATATATTTATTACCTAATAATTATCTACTTTTTAACTTTTTGGCTCTATTAGTAACTTTCTAAAAATAAAAAACTATCAGGAATATTGTGATTTTTATACTAAACTTTTTTAAACATATTATTACACTGTCGTACGCTGATATGATAAAATAATAAACCTATCCAAAAATATTATTTTATAAATGAATTTCAATCATAATAATAATAAATTTTTTTAATCTTTTTCAATAAACTTTTCTAATTCTTTGTACTAAAGTTTTAAATTTATTGCTTTTTTTTCTCTTTAAATGTTTTTGCTAACCAATAGATAGCAAATATACAGAATATTTTATAGTGATATTTGTATACACATAAAAATAAAATATATAAAATGTTGTTTTATTCGTGTTTTACAAAATTTATTTGTTATTTCTTGAGAAAAATATGTGCATGTTTTAAAATATCTATAGTAAAACTTTGGTCATAAAATATTACTACAATAAAAAAAACTAATGCTCAAAATACAGCAGAAAATTCACGGAACATTTCAATGAAAATTAAAACAAAAACGGTATTTAATGAAAAATTACATCAATAGAAAAAAGACTCTTTGAACTCGAGTAGCCAGAGATACTGGATCGATATTGCAATATTGTCGGCAACATTTTAAATGTTTCAAGAAAACATCTCCAGCAGGACTTGATCAAAAACAGATACACTATACTTAAATCTTTGTAATTTACAATTCCATTTATAATTTTCATGCAATATTGATTAATCGTTTTGTTTATTTTTTATTATATAATATAAGTTCTATTTTATAATATAAATAATTCTAAAGCTCTGATAATTATTTAATTTAATTATTATTTATTATGTATCTACCATAAATATTATTTATTTATAATTTAAAATAATATTTGAAAACAATTATTTTGAACTAATTTTATAACAATTAGAAATGTGTCTAAATATTGATATGCAATGATGAAAGTTGAGATAATTATAGGACAAAGAGACATTTGCGGTTAAGTCAAATCAATTTAATTTGTAAACGTTTTCAATAATCGATATATCTGGATAAGCTATGAGAAATTTTAAAACTTTCCTAATTTTAAACTCTTTATAAAGTAAGCATTTGCGTAGGCGTTATTAATATGAATGCTTTTTATTTGGCGTCTTTCAACATTTAAAATACATACTTCATTCAGTTTCTAAAAATAAAATGTTGGAAATAAATCATTATAAGAATGTGATAAATATTTAATTGTGACAAGTATTGTGTGAAATTATCTGATATTTTGATTTAAATGTAAATAATTCTTCGCTGCTATTATAGACTATATTTAGCAACACAACACAACAATAAAAATGTCAATTATATTACATTGTTTTTATTACATGATTTTTTTAAATTCAATTAATCTAATAGTTTGTATTTTGTTAAAAAATCACGTATACATTGATATATTGGATGCAAGCTATTTATAATAGTAGTTTAGCAAAATATTATAGAATTATATAAAATATAACATATAATTCATTTTTTTTTAAATTTATTACTTGTTTTGGCTCTACCAGCGGCTTCTATAAATGAAGATACATGCTATTTAACTTGTATTATAAATACTACAGAAAGATTAAATTTAATATACAGGTGATAAAAAGTAAATAATAACATCTGTGGAAGTCCCTAGTGGAGTTAAAACTAGTAATTAATTGTAAAAAATAAATTGTGATAAAGGCAAAGTAAATAGTTTTATTCATAATAGTAACGGTTATCTCAGTTAATTACATCAAAATAATATCGCTTGGTGTTTTTTTAACATTTGAATAAAATATACTTTTAAAACTTCTTAAAAAATTACTAATAATATTAATTAAGTTTGATGAAAATTAAAGTATCAAGTCGTCAATTTTTGTTTTATTATTTATATTATATTTTGTACTATTTTTGTACTTTAATATATATATATATATATATATATATATATATATATATATATATATATTAATTAATGTACGTATTGAATATTTTTATAAATAAAATACGGTATTTGTTCAATTTTTTGTTTGGAATATTTTCGCATAGATATATTATTTGTAAGCATTCAAATGTACGCTGTGGATAAATTTTACGCAGATACAAAAAAGTTGCATTACAATGTGCAGTATGAAATAACATTTTTAGTTTTCCTACAATTACAGCACTTCCTTTTTGTTGTGTATGAAACAAAGTAACATAACTGCGTCCAATATCGTATTTACATTGCATTAACACATTAAAATACAAAACAAAATAAATTATACTGTGCCAATTTCATATTAAATTGTTTACATCAGGAAATGAAATCAGAAAAATGTACAAGAATTAATTTTTAATTAAATTTCACCACAAGGAAACCCAGTTATAAAAGCGTACACCAAAACCACTTTTCAATAAAGCCTTTATTTTCCTTATTTAAATATTTAACAACAATTTTCCAGAACACATTCAATACTTATATTAAATTTTACGTTACTAATTTAATAAGAACTAGGTATTTATTTCAATGAAATTTAACGTAACCTGATATTTTGTTAAATCTCGTTTAAATAAATACCTAGTTATTATTAAAATTAACTCTGATACGCATTCATGGTATTGATTGTAATTGCGTTAGTAAGCAAGGTTTTTCAAATTTTTATCCCGAGAAAAAGTTTGTAATTGGAAAAATAATTTAATTAACAAAAATTGATATGATTTTTTGTTAATTCAATTAATTTTTTAATTGAAAAGTTTTTGCATAAGGGTTTGAACGTATTTATGCAAAAAATGAGATGTAATAAAAGTTTAACTGTCATTTATAAAACATCATATTTTATTTAAAAAAAAAACTTATAAGTTAAAATTTCCAATTTGAATTGATTGGATTGTTTAATTGCTGATATATATCTCAATGACAAAACTTTGTTAGATTGCTTTGAAACTCGGATATTCATAGATTTATTACTTTTAATTTAATTAAATTTCTTTATTAGTTTGTGTGTTTCTGTAAGAGTAAAAAAGTTTCTATACCTTACCAGAAATTTTATAAATAAATTTACAATATATGTTATGGATCAGAATTAATAATGTTTGGCAAAGTATCAATACGTAAAATCCAATCGCATAAGTATTAACTGCAAAAAAAGTAATTTTACGGTTAAATACTTTATTTTTTCCAGTTTAAAATCAGTTCTACTCAAAACAGTTTCATTTGTATTATAGTTTTACCACAACAATTTTATTGATGATAGTTATTTTTATATCAAAGCCATAAAGTGTTACTTTACTGGTCGAGTCTGCAAGTTGAAAGATGAGCAAGAACAGGAAAGAGTATTGCGGCCGTGGTGAACACATTTATATATTATGTAGCCAAAGTAAAAATAACTATTTTGTATGTTAAGCAATTTTTGGCCGATTGATCCGGCCGGAAAGTGTTTACAAGCATTGTGCATTACATACGCCGACTTTCTGGCAATAAATGCGACCAGACTTTTCGATATAATAACCTAAAAATATATATTTTTAGGCGGCTACATATAAAAGTCATTGATACTAGCTGCATTTGGATCCAGAAAGTTAGCATTTGCATTTACTGTAACTGAACGTAGCAATTCCCTACTTTAGAACACTTTCAGGCCGTATATAGCGGGTTGGAAGTATTTGACATTACAAAATTTTTAGTGTCACACAATGTTGGGTTCATTTTGTCTGAAATACTTTTAGATGTCCTCGCCTATTGCTAGCCTCGCTCTCTCTTCTTGCATCTTCCAGGCTTGTCATAGCAAAGTATTACTTTCTGGCCTTGATAAACAAATAACTATCTCCCAGTTTACTTATGTAAGATGTCTAATGTCATTGATTCCAATAATAAAGCAGCTGGTAAAGTTTCCAGCTGCTAATGACGACGTGAGGTAAGTAGATCACTTACCTCCCTAGGGAATGATTTGTGTACATTGATATACTCGTATGTTTTAATTGAT
>JARJEC010137015.1:0-11085 GCA_030264575.1 Tachinus sp. AB-2021 | reverse complement strand
TTACAGTGTTCCCAGCTCTAGGTCTAAAATGATGAGAATTAATTAAGTATTTTCGTAAAGTAAAATTTGGAGTCTTATTGGATTCTTAGATTTCTGTGAATTTAAAATTTACTAAATCACTTTGATTTTTTGTAAATTACTTAATTAATTAATAAAAAATGTTTATTTTCTTATATTTAAGACCTTAAAATGCAATTAAAGTGTTTTCACTAAATAATATATTAAATAATCATTTATATATTATAAAAAATACTGTCATGATGACTAACAAATTGACAAACGAAAAGACTACGGAATTACAGGATATGCCACCTGGGGATAATACAAATGGAATTACAATTCTAAACCAATACTATGTAGTTATAAAATTATAAATTACGTCACATATTTTAATATCGCTTAAACGAAATAAAGTTGAAAAATATCATAAAAATATTATATTATCTTCAATAAAACACAGGTGTGTAAGGTTTCAAAAATATTTAATTGTACTGCGACAATTGTTTCACCACACTGTGGCATCATCAAGCAGATGAATAATGTACATTACAAGTTAACAAATGACCTATATACTTAAAAAGCAAAAAGTTTGGAGGGGGAATTAATTATCAAAGATTAAAATTGGCTACTTGAAGAAAAAGAAATGAATTTACAAATGCAAAAAATAATAGAATACGCTCAATCATACATAAAAAATATATCATTCAAAACAAAAATTTAAATCGACTTCTTGTTATTGAAAGACGTACCAGCAATAATAAAAAAATTTCGGTAATGAAACTTAAAGAACCTAAATTTCATGATAAATTCTTAACTTCAACTAATTTTTCAGATAAAGAAACTGAATTATTATCAAAAGGCTTTAAATATAATATTAATCCTAGCATTCATAAATCAGATATTAAAATGTTAGCAGTAGATATTGAAAAAGCGCTTGTCACATCCAAAAATAATACAATAGAAAATAAATGTTTATTAAAATCACAATATTCTTAACCATCATTTAATCAATAAATCAAATTTGAAAGTTGCATTGCAAAAAAATGTTTAAGAATAATCTAAAGTTAACGATATTATTTTCACAAAAGCAGGAAATTCAGTAGTCGCTATTTCTGGTACGGATTATAATGATAAAGTTCTTGATTTTATAACATCTAACAATTTATCTTTAAAAAATGATACCACATAAAAATTTCAAAAACAACTTAAATCTTTACTTGCAAAAAATCATGCACTGTTTATCGACAAACAAAAACGTTTGTTAACTAATATGAACCCTTCTTCTTATTGTGTCGTCTCCTATTGGAGGTTGGCAATCATCATTACAATTCGGATTCGGATTATGCATTCTTCGTATGACTTCTTCGTTGTTTATTAGGTCTGTCCAGGGAATCTTGAGTATGCGGCGATAAAGCCACATCTCGAACGACTCTAGGTTTTTTTATGTTATTTTTCTTTAATGTCTTTGCTTCCATCCCATACAATAGCGTTGAGAAAATATAGCAACGCATCTTACGAACTCTCAAGATTAGACTGATGTTTCTATTTGTGAAAAGTTTTTTCATTTTGACAAAAGTAGCTATTTCTATACGTCTGTTAACTTCTGTGGTTTGATCACTGTTATCTTCTATTCGTAACCCTAAGTATTGGTAGCTTCTATCTCTTTCGATTATGGTGTTATTTATTAGTATGGCTGGGATATTATTGTCATTGGTTTTTTTTTGACAATAATGATTTTGGTTTTCTTCAAGTTCATTTTGAGTCCATAAGATTGGCTAACCGTGTTTATGTCTTGCAGAAAATTCTGATCGTGGATGGTTGTTGCTATTATTGCAGAATCATCTGGGTATCGAATGTTGTTGATAATTTGACCGTTTATAATTAATCGACCAGAGTCTTCATTAATGGCTTCTTTAAATAAGCACTCGGAGTACATGTTAAATAGGACCGGCGATAGTATGCACCCTTGCCGAACTCGCCGACGGATGTCTAGTCATGTCCCTCAACATGTATTAGAGCTTTCTGATTCCAGTACAAGTTTTTTATAATTCGAATGTTGTTATAGTCAAGGCCTTTTTGTTGTAGTATTTCCATTAACCGATCGTGTTTAACTTTATCGAAGGCTTTTTCGTAGTCGATGAAGGCGATGAATAGGTCTACGTTCATATCAAGAGAACGTTGTATCATGGCATACATTCCAAGTAAAGCCCCTCTTGTGCCGAAGGTTTGCTGCCAAAATACATTAATTTTGACAAAAAATATTTTAAAGACAAAAGAACCAACTCTTTTCTTTTGCGCCCGAGCTGCCTTCTTTGCCACGCACTCGTTTCGGTACTGTATTTAGTCAATTGGATTAAATTGGAGAAATAGACTTTTAGTTTTTCAAAATTTGCTAACAAAACATTCAATTCGGGTAGCTACTGCTCCCTTCCGCAGGGCTTGATATTTAAATACAATAATAGTTCTTACGTAGAAATTATAAATTCCTGTATGAATAAATATGCGAATGGTCCTCCGAAAAAAATGCTGCTTTCAGTAGCAACAACTTTTAAAGTTAAATGTTAGCATACAATCGCCATATTTAATCAAATTCATTTCAATTGCTCATTTAAAATCTAATATGATAATGTGGAGAAACTTTTCTGATTTCTGATTGCAACATATTCAAAACATATTTAAATCGATTTCGAAGTCGCAAATTTTAATTTATTATTCCCACGCAAAAAATGAATACAATTTTATTGGTTTAGAATAAATGTACAGTACGACCAAATTAGCAAGGCCTGTGAAAAGTGTTTTCGTGAAACGATAGAAAAAGACGTATAACACGAGTGAGCTTTAGAGTGTTCACAGACAAAATCAGCGGTGGTTTTGTCTCTGGGCATACTCTCGGCTTCTCTAGTATTATGTTCTTTTCTATGGTTTCGCAAAAAAGCTTTTCATAGACCACGCTTAGTTGGTTGTTCTATACTAAAAAATAACACCTATTTTGTGAGAAGCAAAGCTAATAACCATGGGGGAAAGTAAAGCCCTAAATCACTGCACATATTAACTCGAGAAAGCTTCAAAAAGTATTACCCTCATGGAAAAAATATGCCGGAATTGAATTGCCGTTATATTATGTATATAGTTTCAATAAAAAAATATGTTATGGGGAGTTTATTTGATAACGCAATAGTATTATTTTTATTCGTGCGGACATAATGAAATTTTTCTGGATTGTCGCGCCACACGTTTTCTTGCGTATAAAAAATCTGCACCTTCATCACAAACATCGTGCACAGATTTATGGCCCGTAGAAAACCTTTATTGATTTTAGTGATGGGATTATCCGGCGGAATATTGCTGGGGCTGGCTGGCGTTAGCAAAAAAATGCAACCCAAAAAATAATGAATATTATTCGATTGGAAATCAATTGAAGTTGACATAAATGATGAATTTCTGCAATAACAGAAAAACATTTTCATCCGATTGTTTTGCAGGCCAATTTTCAGCTGAGCACAATTGAAAATCCTTTTTAATACCTTTTTAATCGGGTTGTATATTTCACGGTTAATGAGGGCGCCTCTCATCCTGTTTGTGCCTTCTAATTCTGAAAGTGAGATATGGCGGTCATTAAAACCCTAGCGAAAAGGGCGCCGGCAATCCGAAGATAACAAATCAAACATCTCCGGACTGAGATAATAACCTGACGCGTACAAATAGTGCGGCATCAGAAAAAATATTTTTACATAAACATGCGGGCAGAAATGTGATTATCGTTAGGGAAATGGCGCGGTTTATTTATTTGTTTTTACATTTCAGATGGAAAGCATCCACCATAAGAAAGCTGGCGATAATGGCCGCATTATAAATTTCATTAATAATAATTATACTGGCAACAAAAATATCGCGAGCAGAAATTATAAATAGCGATCCTGTTAATTTAGCCGTATTAATAAATGCGATAGGATTTGCATTATTTGTTAAAATTAATGCAGCAAAAGCAATTACATCATCAATTAGTTTTAATTATCATTTCGCATACACATTTAAACCGCTCGAATAATTGCTACTGAAAATATTATTTAGGGAGAGTAAGAATAACAAGGTTGGAATTAACTCGGTTATAATGTTTGCATAGGAATTACTCCTGGCGAATAATGTGGACACGTGGTGCTCCATGTAATAAGGATAAAGGCACTGCGTGCCAGTATCAGGTGTGTTCTTGATTGGAAACCAATATCATTAATGTTTCGTTGGATAATTTGGAGAAAATTGTGTTGCCAAGTATTATATTAAATATAATGCCCATAAAAGTGTATTATAATTGGAAAATATTACGGCTGACACTGAAGGAAATGGGTTTAAAATTTTGTCTTGTAAATAAGGGCGCTTTTAAAATCAACGGATGGAAAGTTTTCTGTGGTTTTAAAATTGAATTTTATATAAGCTGAAGTATTAAAAAGTAATCTAACAGAAGCCGACATTAACTTTAGAATATGGATTTATTTCAATTGAATAAAAATCATCTTAAAGTCGGCAAATTGTTCTATAAAATTTTTAATTTTAATATAATTTAACAATCAAATGCCGACAACTGTTTTGCCCCCATAAAGCTCACCAGTAGACATCAAAATGCTAAAATATGCATGCAAATATGCGCTAAAAAATGCCAAAAAATACACTATGCAAAAAGAAACTTGGTTCGGGATCAAGTTTTATTATTCAATTAACACAGTTACAAACTACAATAACATTTAGGATCATTTATAGTTTTTATATCAGTAAATTATTATATATTTCTAAATTTTCAATTGTAAATTTTTTACTTTTATCATTTAATAAGAATTTGTATGCTGAATTTTTACGTCTACCGACGTCACAGGGAAAAATTTCAAATTAGGCGAAATATGACTTCAGGTCAGCTTTCACCTGTAATATTAATGAAAGCATTAATTTGTATTATTGCTTCAATGCCAGGTTTAATTTAATATTTTACGGTAATTCAAGTTAGAGATTTGTTTAATATTTGTTTCTCTGGCCATTGTTTGGCTGTTCTATTTAATTATATTATAAATAGAATCTAAGATTAAAATTGCAACTAATCGGTTGGAATATAAAAAATGTGTAGCATTGCGTGTTCAATTAATCGGATCATTAAGTCAACAAACAATTATATTGTCATGGGATTATATAAACCACTATGCGTACCTTAAGCGATTATCTCTTTGGTATATGTGTGTGATGTTATGATTATCCGTAAACGTGGGCTTTCCTTCCCATTCGGCTTCTAAAAAGGATATAATTTATTTTGCCCACATTGCTGCGGCCCAGGGAGGCATTACCCTTACACATCTTATTTACTCCAGAAGCAAATAAGATTAGCGATTATTGTTAAGGGGCAAACCGACGCAATAAAACGTACTACTGTAATAAAGCCAACATACTTTCTAATGCAATTCTAATAATAATTAATGTATGAAGGTAGCCATGGAACGTCATATTAATCTCTTTTTAATTTAATTGAAATCCATAATTCAATTAACCCAACATGATATTTCAGCTATGTCAATACAGAAAAAGAGTTGATGCAGATTTATATGTGGCTGTGTTAAAAGCAATTGCAAGAACTAGTAGGGGAGCCTAAACATGACAATAATAAATTTGTATTCAATGTAGTTGGGATTGAAGTACTTTTATGTTACTGATTGTAATTTCAAATGAGATGATTTTCGTTACTATTTATGTTACGTTTGTTTCAATAAATATTTTATATTATAAATCATTAGTTATAGTGTACATTATAAGTCATTAATTATGGTGTTGATGAATTTATTGTTTGTTTGCAAGCTTTTAAAATTACAAACAATGCAAGTTCTTTATCAAAATATAAGTGACAGTTGTGTGAAGAGGAGGAGACAAGCGTTAACAGTCTTATTTATATTTTTTGCTTATCAAAACTGTTATTTATGAGATTCATGTGTTCACGCATATAAATATAAACATTTATCAATATGATGAACTCGGCTTGAGGCGTGCGCCTGCCTGCCAAGAATGATAAGTAATTTATTAATCTACACAAGCAGAATTGGAGTGTTGCCATTGTTTAAATCAAATGCAGCTGCAAGTAATTAAACAATAATTATGAAAATCTCTCATCTTTTATTAATTAGTACTTTGCAAGCTATAAAATAAGTTAACAATATCAAGTTTTATTTTATTTTTAATGTATGCAATATTTTTTACAATTTCACAGAATTTTCTCAAAGTAATAATGGTTAAATATCTATGTTTGTTAAGTTTATCTGCGATCCACAATTTAATATATTTAATTAATTCTATGGGATTTCAAGATAACTATATCGGATCAATTTATTCCACTCCCTTGCTCACTAAATAGAACGGCTGGCGTGCGTGGTGGATTTTAATCCATCAGTCTTAATATTGATAAGCAATCAACGAAATGAGTTTATGATATCTTTAATATTGCTTGATACATGTTAGTCATTGAAATTATTCATGGAATTCTACCGAAAACTTATATTTTACATTTCTCATTAGTAAACTTATTTGAATTATTAAATAAAACATAAAAATTGCTTTCTAAACTCATTAAAGCTAAAATTATTGTTAACAATAAACTTTATGGAATTTTATTGTTATAGTAGTTTTCCTTTTAGGTGAATGTCATCAATTATTCACGATTATACCATCGATGATGTGATTTTTTATATGCAACATTGATTTTGGGCCTCGTTTGTTCGGAACAATCCGAGAATAATTAATCTCTATTTAAGGGTTATTATTACAATCTCAAAATTCCCAGAAAATCCCATTTAATTTTAAACAGACCAAACTTTATTATCAATACTACTTGTTTATTGCGCTGTGATGTGAACCTCTTTAATATGTTTTGTCGCACCTTTGTAAGCAACAAACTTTACCAACTTTACGTGGTCTTAAATACTAACTAACTTTACCGCTATAGTGTCAAAGAGAATAATTCAAAATGGAAATTATCAAGTATGCGGATAAAAGCATTTTTGGCAAAATAAAAATCTTATTAATTTTGCCGACAATCAAGCCACGAATGTGTATTAATTAGAACTATATATATTCTCTTGATTTAATGCACCTCCGATGCAAATGTAATTTAATATTTGAACATGCCATTACATAACTTCCCATCCATTAAATTTTAGTAGTTCACTCCTTTGTGTAATAATTAACTATATACTAGTTAACACATGTTTAAATCTTGATACTGGCAATTGTATTAAATTTATGGTTTTACACTTGCCCTATTAATATCATTGAAACTATTGCTGAATTAATTTCTATAATTTTCTTGATGAAATTCATTTTAATGAGCAAACAAATTTCGCCGCGAAAGTGAGGCACGAGATAAATCAATTTACGTTCAAATGATTTAAATCATATTTCTATGAAATTGCGTTTGCAATGAAGACAAAGGGGACTGTACGCCAAATAAAACTGCAAAGCGAAATAATCGTATTACTGTTCCCGTTGAAATATCATCATTTTAAAAAACTGTTTATTGTTTGCGAATTTAGGTATATATTTGAAAGAAAAAATATGTTATGAAATTTAAGAAGAAACTTAGTCGGTGTATATGTTACTGCCCAAATGCGAATTTGGTCATTATCAGTATTGGCCGGACATTATGGGTCTATTGACGAAATAATATTGCAGCTATAGGCCAGTCAATTTGAAACTACAAAATATATTAGCAGGCCAATTTTTTGATTATTTGTTTAAAAGTTCTCTTTCTGCTCCGAACCGGAAAAATCCACCAAAATTTCCTTGTGCGTTCCGAGATAAGGGCGGTTTTTTATATCTCGGCTGCTATTGGTTGGATCTTCATTTTCTTGTGTCTAAGTGTACAGAAAAATATTTTAAATAACTTTTATATTAAACTTTTTTACATAACTCTGCAAGGAAAAGAGCTACAAGCAAAAATTTCGTTTTTTAGGGGGTGGTTTTTTAAATATTTTCTACCTGTTTTCTATAATAGTTACGGAAAAATCTTCAAACAAAAGTTATAGGGTCTGCAAGTTTTATATAAAACATTTTAAAGAAAAAGATTAAATTTACAAAATAGAAGTAATATTTATTTGACAATGTTTTGTATATTTTGGAACTTTATTATTATTATTACAATAAAGTCCAAAATATTACAATGTTTATTAAAATGAACAATTTTTCATGGAGCAAAAATTGAATATATAGCATTTACGATCGACTGCTCTAGTTCTGCTTATTTTGCTCCCTGACAAATTGTTAATTTTAATAAAGATTGTAATGTTTATTTGACAATGTTTTGTATATTTTGGGACTTTATTATTACTATTATATTGTCCATCCAGCAATGTTGAGAATAAAAAGAAATTTACGTAATATTAGAGTGCGATGACCCCATTTTCATCACTGGAGCACCACCCCGGCTGCGCAATGTTGATTATCCCATTCCGCATTTTCGCAAATAAATTCTGAGTATGTATTCGAAAATACGCTTCCATTGTCAATTAAAAAAACATTAATATCAATTAACACCTAACAAAGAAAAATACGTTGGAATTTTCCTAATTTTCAACAAATTTATATTCATTGATTTGCCCGTTAATTATCAGATAAAAACCCGTGATGGATGACGAAAATTATCAATGTGCAGGTATGAAAATTCTGCGGTATCGCCGAAACATTCCCCAATTATGCCCGCTCCCCTTGCCGGCGCCGTTGCGATTTAATTGGGCCGATCCCGGGACCTCGAGACGAATTAGGATGATGAATTACACCTCGCGGAAGAGATTTTTTGCAATTAACCGGCAGCGGTGGAGGGGAACGGTAGCAAAATAGGTCTGTGTTAATTGGGGATGATGTAGCGCGCAAAGGGCGATACTCTTAATTGGGAAAATAACAAATAATGATACTCGAAAGAGGTATTTCATTATTTTCATTCCTCGAGCATACTTAACCGAAAGTTTTATTTTTAGAGGGTAATATTTCCAAGGGATAAAACATGTCAACACTATCTGATATCAGAGAAAAGTTGTAATAGAAGCAATTTTGTTTCGAGGGTGCATATCACGATTACATTAAATGTTTCTGACGTAAATTTATTTCCATTTGATATAATAATATAAGGCGGATTTTATCTGATTTGTGCCAATTCCATTTTTTTAATGCTCACGCTATATTTTTACATCCCCGATTTTTCTCCCAACACTTGAAATTATAATAGTGTGCATTCGAGCGAGTCTACTATTAAATACGGCCAGGAGTTATAGCTCTATTTTTTTCCAATGGCAGGCTTTTTCGCCACCCTTCGTTCGAATAACGCGAGCGAAATGAAAAATAAAACAGAGATGTTGCGATTTAACCCACCTAGAGTGTTGATTTTCCAACAAAAGGAAATATATTTAAATCGGGCTGATATTTTCACGCATTGATTTTATTTCGCTCGCTGAATACACGCACACATTTTCGCCGGCGAATAAATGCCAGCCGTTTCATTTAAATGTAACGTTCACATTAATTACGCAAATTGTGCAGCGAGTTTTTAATTTCTTCCATTCTTGCACTAGCTTTTAGTTATACAAGTGCGCGTTTCTGTTTGCTAAATTTAACCCCCCGAGGATTCTGCGAATGCGCGACTCTGCGATATATTGTTATTGAATGCAAACTGCTGTATATTTTAACTTTTAACTTTGCCACAAAAAACTACACAATCTCTCTGTATAATTTGCAAATAAAAAAACGAATTTATATCCTTGACATCAAACAAAATTTCATTTAATTTAACACTGCAGTATATTATTCATTGCTGTTTATATAAATTTAATATTCAACTGTGCGCATTTATGCATTCAGTGTTTGCTATGAGAATCGAATGGATAGTTTATTTTCTAGATTCAACTGAGTGAATCCACCACTTTTTAGCGCTGCCTGCTAAGAAGGTCTCTCTTTTTTACATTTACCTGGCGAGCAACACATTTCAATGTGGTTTTTATTTATAAATATAAATTTTATCCAGCGAATAGTGCAAATATAACAATATAAAGCAATGTCAAAAAAAAGTATGAATATATTTTATAAAAGTAATATCATTTTTTGTTCTGCCAAAATTACTGAACAAAGCTCATCTTTTTCCCTCTTTAATAAAACATCGAAACATTTATTAGTTGGTGTAAAGTAATGAGTGGGTGGATTTCCCGATAAAATATTAATATCTTTATCCGCGATGCAGTTAATAGTATAACTAGTTATTAGATAGATGGATAGATAGATTTTCTTTTTTAATTTGGTGAAAATAAAATAAATAAATTTATTTGTCAATTAATATTTTTATAATTATTTGATAAAAATATCAAAATATTGATAAAACCAAGTAAAAATAAAATTGTTTCATTTATAATATGAAGATAGATAGATGTTTATTAATCCAGTAAGCAATTAACTAGTTCATTAGTAACCTCGTGCTAGGGAAGGGAAGCCCTATGCTACGTTTATACGAGCAAGTGCAACTATCGCAAGTAACTATTAGAGAATACTTTGCATAGTGTACCTAAACACTCTCCGAGAGCACTCTCAGGCCAGTTGCAAAACTTGCGGAAAGCACAATTGTTTTTCCATCTAAACACGTTGTCGGAGCGCTCTTCGACGAGTGCAAGTAAGTTGTGCAAAAATTCTGATTGAAGTGAAGTATGATTATTTAAAATTTTGATATGCTATGGATTAACCTAATAAGTTTGTAAGTAATGCTATATTATTGTTTTATTTTATTATAACCATTTTCTACTGTTCCTCCTATATAAGAAAAAGTATTGGATTCATACCAAACATTTGAAATTGAGATTTCAACGGAAATATACGTTTTGGAGGTCGCTGGGTCAAAAAAGTGGTTTTTAGAAAAATGTATGTACAGTACAACCAACTTAACGTGGCCACTGAAAGGCGTTTTTGCGCAACGATAAAAAAGGAAGCATAACACAAAAAAGGTCTAGAGTATGATCAGAGACAAAATCAGGGCAGGTTCTATCTTTGAGCATATTTTGAGCCTCTCTCGTGTTATGCTTTCTTTTG
>JARJEC010137011.1:0-12774 GCA_030264575.1 Tachinus sp. AB-2021 | reverse complement strand
TGTTCGGCTAAAATGACGTCCATTAGACGTCATCTATTGGTCGTTATATTCACGAATATATTCAAAAAATGACGTGAATATGATATGACTGCTGGCTAGAATATCGTTTACAAAACGATATAAACTTTGACTTATTTACAAATTTTAAGGTGATATTAAACACGTAAATCAATTATTTTATTTCCACGAGACACTATATAGGTAATTTCACATTTCAGCGAGCAGAGACACATTACAATTACGTCGTTTTTTTGTCATATTTTACATGATTATGACTAAAAACATAACGTAATAATGATGACAAAATGGCAAGAATGTGCCAAGGACCAATTAGCAATGTGAATTTAACATCAGTTAGTGACGTAAAATGGACGTGCTAGTATTTTTTCATTAAGCTTTCATTAATACTTTCATCCACAGTTAATCATAACATTTCAATTATTATATTTAATTGTAGAAGTTTAAATTTTCGAGTTTATGGCTTATCTTTGCTGCCGCATGATGATAAATACCTAGTCATTTTATTTGTTGAGTTAAAAATTAATTTTGCAGAATGGAACTGAAAACTTATCTAAAATATAATAAAAACAGCATTTTTTCTTTAAGTACAACTATATATATATTAATTATAAACCACAGATTACTGTATATAATTGAATAAATCATAAACAAAATTATAATTACTTACCACATTTAAAAAAACATCTTGAAATACTATATCTTCACCGACTTCTTAGTGGCATTTTAGCGCAATATTAAATTGACTTGGTTTTTTGTATTCTTTCGCGGGCAGCCAACTACTGATAAGTGATAACAATATTGTTTGCTGTTGCTATTATCATACTCAAACTCAGCGCCAGCAGAAACACGTTATATTTACGTCATTTTTGGTAATGTTTGTTATTATAACGTCATAAGCCCAATAAATGACGCCTGATAGACGTTATTTTTGGGCAAACAAATTATGTATTTTTGTGTCGATTTTCACGAAAATGCTCCAGAACAAGACTCATTTTTTTGTGACAATGGTGTCGCGTTAGAGGATAGTGACAATGGCAATTGTTATTAATTGTTAGTAATAGCAGCCGAGTTTATGGAAAAATTATGTTATATGACTACCATATTCAGTCCCATTCTCAATGGGAATTACAAGGGAGTAGATGTTGACATAGATATTTTCATTGTGTACAAGCAAAGAAAAGCAACAAAACTCCAAAATTTAAACGTTTTTGATAAAACTTTAGTAATACCAGCTTGTCTATTTTACGTCATTGACCAATTTTTCGTTTGAAATTACGTTGTTATTCTCTGACTTCTTTTTGATATATTTTCAACATATTTTTGTAATATTTACGTCATAATAACTTAGATTAGGACAAAAATGACGAGAATATGACGTGTCTCTCATGGCTGAAAAGCCCACCAAAAATAAATTATGTCATTATGACGTTAAAAATAAACATTTGACACAAAAATGTCATTTCTTGGACTAAACATTGCGTCATCTATTAAATCAATTTTTTTGTAAAACGCATCAATTGCAAAACAAAATAACATTTTATATAGACTTCACAAAACAACGATCATTCTGAAAATGTTCCTGTTTTATCATATTTTCCCAAAAAATAATCAGACTCTCAAAAATATAACAATTGTTTTGTAGTAGTACGCAGCCCACTATATTACAAGACAATAAACACTAATTACTTTTATTTTTAATATTTTTTTACGTAAATATTTCTTACGAACAGAAAGCAAACCGTTTACAGAATTCATGGAGATAAATATTTTGTTTTGCAATTCAATTTGTTTTTTTTTTAAATAAATTAATAACTATTGATTTTTTGCAATTAAGTACAACATTTTAAACTGATTGTGAAATTTTTAAAAAAAGTAGTAAAGTTTTATTTGAATAAATTTTAAATGTCGTTTATTTTTTATAATCTGCTATAAAATATTAGCGCAGCAATTCAGATTTCTTAATTTATTATGCAATTTTATTAAATAGGGTAGATAATTTCAATGGCAAGTGATGTCGGTGGATGCGAAAAAACCGGTTCCGATTTGTAAGCGCTCCCGGATTTGCATTAGGGGTGTTTCCCCGCGTTTTTTCGCATCCAGTTTTGCAACCCTTTGAGAATCATTCCCCCCAACCCCCAAACCCTGTCACAGTGTGCGTAGAAATGGCGAACGTCAGTTGTCTCATTTGCAAATAATCGTCACATTTTCAGCAATAAATCCGCATTGGACGTACTGGATAATCCCACAAACAATTAATATGGTAAGTACAATTTTAGGTTAACCATAGTAATTAATTAATCGCTATCACAAACGGGGGTGTTGCTATTATTTACCGGTCTTGCCATTTGTCTCTGTGACGCAATTTTCTAATGGCGGGTAACGATTAAATCATTTGTTTTTGCAATACATATGCATATTAAAATCAAACAATCTTGTTTTAGACCAATTTATGGAATTTTTGAGGAAAAATATATTTCACATAACCCAACCTAGATAATGTAACAAATAAATAAACTACACTTGTCTTTTTGAGAATATTATTTGATGTTTGTTGATATTATTTCAAATAGTAGTTAGTGTTTTAAAAAATTAATTTAAAAAGAAAATATTGCTTTATTTTTTTATTGTAAAATAAATTGTGATCACATAATAACTGAAACTGGGTTTAATTGTAAATATTACATTCATTTGTCATTTGGTGTAAAATATATTATTACATCGTTAAATATAAAAATTGCGATTTATTGATTTTGTTATATACTACGAGATATCTGCTTTTACATTTTTAGTTTATAAATCAAATAAAACAATTTTTTTTCTATCGAGACATGTTTTGTGTGAACAGCTGACTGTGAAAATCGTTTAAATCAACATTGATTAACATTGTATACAATAAAAATATTGAATATGAAAAATTTTAATGATTTTAATGTGTATATTTTGTACGATAAAAAAAATGTACGTTCTAAAAAGTTGTATATAGCTGATCAATATGTTTTGTGGTCAGTCAGCCAGTAAGCATTGCTATAATATAACAAAAAAATGATAGTCACATGAGCTATCCGATTTACATAGTTTTCGCAGGTGGTCTCTAGCAACCACCAAAGTTTTTGAACAAATACAATAAAAAATAATTTCTGAATGTTTACATGTTTATGAAATATTATTACACGTAGAAAGTACAAAAATTAAAGAAAAATTTACCTCACTCACATTTTTACGAAGTCTTTTTTGGCTCTTAATGTGTTAACATTAATATGTTTTAACACGTTAAATACAACTCACATACTTTTTGGTGCGGCAGTCAACATGTTATAAAGAAATTAATTGATAAAAAGCCGTATAATATTTTGTTTTAATTTATCCACTCAATTGAAGGAAGTTATATTGAAGACTTAATAAAAATATTCGTAGTCGTTTCTATTTATTTTCATGCAAAATTTAATTTAATTTCATATACAGTTGATTCTCTTTAGTTTACTATAAAAACAGAAATAGGTTGATCACGAGGCAAATACGATAATAGATCAGGAAATTAATATCCGGTTTTCAAAAATATTGTGTCATACGAAGTGGTATATACTTGCACGTAAGTCTTTTTACCTTATTGACCTAGCATTGATTGTTGGATAAGTTTTTGCATCGGTCATGTGTCAGACATTTTTTTAGATTTTATTTGATGTGAAACATCCAATCGTACTTTTGGATGCCTGTTGTTTTGGTCACCTGGTCTTGAGAAAAAACTGCAAGCCAGATTAACACCAGATTTCAGCCCTTCTGTTGATGTTCTTCTATATGCAGCTCAAGATGTATGGGCTAAATATATTAGTGATAGTGACAAACAATATCACGTGTGACAGTGACAATATGAAGCACAAAAATGCAGTTTTGCTTGAAAAATGTATTTCGATGTTTCACATCTACCGAGCAATCCACGATGGCTTGCCGCCCTTTTTTGGTGTTTCGCCAATACAAATTAAAATATTTAGTTATAAAAATTAAGTTTAAATTTTATATGTATAATATAATTGTATCCATCTTTTAAAAAAAAATTATAAGAGCGGTTTGAATTTAACACATGGTACTTATTCCAGTTCGAAAGATGGAAATAGTAATAGTTTATGTAGTAGGCTAGCGGCTAGAGCTCTAAAATCCTTGGATATGTACAACACACCACTCTCCATATCACATGTATACTGTGTGCTAAATTGCTCAAACAGTATATTTAATCATATTAAAAATGCACATTTTTACTTTATACTTGTTCAACCTGCAATTACTTCCAAAATTTTACAATGCTCCTCATTGCTTAAAAAAATGATACAAACTTATATAAATTTTCATTAATCCACCCGTATTCGGTAAAAATAGTTTTTATGTGGCTTTTCCCACTGGGAAAATATCTCAGAAAGTTTCTTTTTACATACTAAATACTGTTGGCTGTATGCTCTATATAGAATATTATATTATATTACTAGGAGTTGAACAATGTTATATGTTGAGCATACCATTGCTAAATTGGGGAAACGCTAAATGCTCTCAGTTGATATATAAAACTTTTTCTTTAAGCACTATTTATATCTTAAATATTTTTATAAAACTGAGAAAAATATTATGTCACTATCAAAAGTGTGTTATTGTCAGAAAAATCTTTAACATATTTACTGATGAAGGAAATGGCTATTACTGAACAATATTATAACCTAGAAGGTAATATATTTTTTTGACATTTATCTACATTTGGTGACGCTGTAGGAGAAAATCGGTTTAGTGGCTGATCTCACAGCCAGCAAAGACACGTCATTTTTTGGTCATAGTTTACGTCATTATGAATTTTTAATAAACTTTTATCAAAACATTGTATGATACTTCAGAGTACTGATAGTGACTATGATGCTGACGTGATAGGTGATGGTGACGCTGGCATCACAGCGGACAACTTTTTCGAAATATTTGACAAAAGACGTTAAAGATTAAAATAAGGTATTTACAGCCGTCTTTGGTTGCAAATACCATACTCAAACTATGCATTATCTCTAATTCTCCCGATTTTTATATGCGTACTCAACGAGGCTAGAGGCGCGGCGGCGGCATATCACAAATATATTTTTTTAACTTTTGTTGTAGTTTCTTAATTATTTGACTGACGATATTCCGGTTTGTCGAAAAAGTGGTCACGCGCGAAATCTGGCAATTTTTAAAATACGCTATTGAGCTTGGTTTCGTTTGATAAATTTGAAGGTCGCGTCTTTTAGAATTCTTACGTTGGACGCCATTATAATTTTTAGTGTTTCACAAAAACCGCTTCAATTTCTGAAGGTGCCCGCATTCCCCGGCAGTGAGCAATTTTTTGCACACGCACCCTTAATTTTTTATGCGTATTTCCGACCTCTTTAGCTATAAATTCGACTTTTGCAAAAACTTCCCTCACGCGGAACTTATCTCCTTCTTTTGTCCTAAAAACGGTGTGTTAAGCTTGTTACTATTTTATAGTTTAGAACGTAAAAGTTTTAAGGATAATTATATTTAAATATTTTTTTTATTGGAATATTGGAAAATAATAAAAACTGTTATGTTTGAAGGTCGTAATTTTGTATGGGTTGTTTGGTCGGCATCAGGTTTACGACGTTCTACGTTTCCACAATAAGACAATCGTTTTTGTTCTTTATTTTTTTGTAAGAGCTCTGGTTTTCGAGATATTGTTGAACACCTATTTTTCTAAGAGAGGTAAATCTAAACGTTACGATGGTATTCAAATCTTAGTCGGACTTAAATATGAACGGTGGGGGGGGGGGAGGCAAGTTAACGTATACCGAATAATCATAATTATAATTCTAACAAGTGCTAAAGTTGCACAGGCTTGGTTACAGATAAGCAAAACAATGAAAAGCATTCTTCAAAAGTGCGATAATTTAGAGGTCAGGAGTAGATATAGAATGATGAGGAGCGCCAGAAGTAACTCTAATAATATTAATAATAATGTTTATTTGTATTAATAGTGAAAATATAAATAATAAAATAATATAACCTAACCTAACCATACTAATTACACAAACAAAATATATCTTTAATGATGGCCTAATTAGTTGAAAATAAATGAACGGTTTTAACAATCATTCTCATCAATAATAGATGACACTACAATTCTCAACAATAAAAGCACGTTAAAATAAAATCATAGATATGGGGACGGATAAATCAGAAGAAAACCTTTAGTATTATCGTATTATTTCGAGATCTATATCAAAAACAATAGTGGAAGATTGAAAGCTAAACTGACTAGGACACTTATAGAGATTAGATGAAGTAAAAGAAGAGATGGAAAGAACCGATAATAAAAAGTAAAAAAAGATAATAGTACATGTAAAATGTAACATGAAACGGTAATGGCTGACATTGAGTGGTGTGCTAAAAACATGACAGAATCGGATGCATTACGATTGCTAATACTAAAATGTATACCGATTATGGTTCGTATAGACAGTTTAAAGAACATGATCAAAAATAGCGAAGCCTGGTCTGGGCACCGATGGACTATGGCTTAGGAGAATCTTGTCACTTGACTTGTTTATTTATATACATGCATTTAAAAGAATCCATTTAAACACTACCTTGTTTTTTCAGGCAATACAATAATTTCTAAAAATGAATTTTTCACCGTTCGGGGGGCATTTCTCCACAACGATACCAACTATCCACCAATTTGCTGCAAAGTTCACTCATGATAATACAAATAATGTGCTGTGCCCACAAGAATCCAATAGCAATAGATACACAGCAAATGGTGTACCGTCTTTCACTCAACATCATCCGGCAACACCTTCACAACAACATATGGTAAATGCGAAGTATCAAACGGCAAATTATTTGAATCAGAGCGTTTATGGACATCAAAATATTAGGCAGGATAAAAGATATGAACAACAAGAACTGGCTCAAGAATTATGTGCTGCTATGCAGGGGCAGCAACCTCAGCAGGGACAAGACAAGCAACAGAACAACGATAAGGTACGAATTCCACATAATATTTGTATAATTCTTAACTTTGGCAGGCAAGCAGAGTATACATTTAACTGAAATATCTTCCTTTGAACTTTTAAAATATTTTATATAATTTTTTTTTAAATATAGGTAAAGCAGGAAAATCAACAACAAGAAGAACGAAACCGAAACCAACAAGTTTCTCAAAATAACCAAGTCCAGCAATCTCAACAGCAGCAGCAAACGCAAAACCAGCAAATTCTATCAGCAAATCCAATGCCAACGGCATGGCAATCTCTGGCAGCGCCTGGCTCCACCGTGGCCGATTATCTTTCCCACTTACCAGCTTCTACACTACCACTTAGTCTGCATCATTTTCTTAAATACTCGGCAGAAACGATTAAAAAAGAAAGCAACCAACAGCAACAAATCAGCATTCCTACGAATGATGCAAATCTCAATCTGCTGCACCCAAACAGCGCACTGAACGGTAGCAATTTAACAGCAAATACTTTAAATTTAAATGGAATAAATACAAGCAGCAATAATTTATTGGGTGCAAATGCCATTAACACGTTAAATACTCTCACAACGATCAATACAGCACAATTACAAACCGGATTGAGTACTGCCAAGAAAAAGAAGAAGAAAAAAGTTGAGAAAGAGAAGAAACCTAGACCAAAGGTAATGTATCTAATTTAAAATATAAAGTCTGTGCATTAATTTATTTAATTTCCAGCCTGGAGAGATTCGACTGACAACAGCTTTAGATGGTTCGACTTTATATTGTTGTCCTGAGTGTCATATGGCTTATCCAGAAAAAGAACTTTTAGAACAACACTTGGTAGGACATACTTTAGAAAGGCGTTTTGTTTGTGATATTTGCGGTGCCGGATTGAAACGAAAAGATCATTTAACTAGGCATAAACAGTCACATAATCCAGAGAGGCCGTACGTATGTACAGTGTGTTTGAAAGCATTTAAACGCAAGGAACAGCTGACATTACATTTTGTAATACATTCAGGTATGTAGTTACATGCGCTTATAATTTTACTTGTTTTACTAAATTTTATGATGAAAATATCTCATTTTAATCTGTTCAAGAAATGTTGGCTTAATTAATTTATAATTTATTAAATAATAAAGTTCTTTACCAATTTGTACATACTTGAATTTTAAAGGTTTAAAGGTTATAAAAATATATTATATAAAGTATATTCTGTATATTATACATTTGTATAACCTTTATAATTTATTATACATAGCATGTTCACTGTTGGAGCACTCGAATTGATTTATTACGTTATTCCAAGTGGTTTTCCATATATCTAAAGCAGCGGTTGGCTAGGTAAATCATAATATTTACTTCTGCAATCACTCAAAATAAATTTGAAATGGGCAACAAAAATATTAGATATTTTAAAAATTTGATTTTAATATCTTATTTGATAGTATAATTGCATAAAACATATTATTTATTATTTTCATAATGTAACATTTGTGTTTGAGATACGTCAAAAAGTAAAAAAAAAACAGAATTACCAGAGTCTTCGTTTTAAGAATAGATTTGCAAAAATGTTGCTTGCTAGTTATTATAAGTATAATTTTTAAACACAGAATTATGTACTAATGGCTAATAAATGTTTGGTTAAATTGGTGAAGTCGCCGGGTATTTTGCAGACCGAACGTCGTGTCTTTAAATAAAAATTCCTATTGGTTTAAATAATCAAATTATTTTTGGCATAATATTAAACTGAGGCTACAGAATATAATTATTATATTTAAATAAAATTTTCCAAAAATTATCTACGGTATAATTATTCTTAAAATAGTGCAAAGGAAAAATCCACTTAATTTTTACCTCATGTTTAGTATACATACTTATTTTATTTGGTTGATTGGTCTTTTTGAGTTTTGTATGTAAAATACTGATTGTTTTCGACTAGTGTATGATATTTAATGTTGATTTTAGGAGAGAAGAGGCACATCTGCACGGAATGTGGTAAAGGTTTTTACAGAAAAGATCACCTCCGTAAACACACAAGATCTCACATTGCACGCCGAGTAAAAGCTGAACTGTCTCAACAGGGAACCTCAAATACCCCAACACTGCAATTGCAGGTTGCCGCGCCTACTCCAACAAGCACTACCAACTCGTCAGGTATACTCTCATAATTTCAGCACAAAGCAAAACAAAAAAACAATAATTTGTTAAATTTTATTCGTTATAAAAAAAAGAGTACTAAAATTCTAAATTTAAGATATTTTTTAATAAGGATGATGGAGGAAATATTTCGATGGTTGTTAAGTGATTAAAAACACTATAAATTAATTTATAAACAGCATAATTTAATTATGCTTAATCTTGGTTTAAGAACCGAACATGCAATTTTTTGCCGTACTTAGGAATTGCAAGCATTTTTAAGCAATGACTATATTTATTATTTTTATTTTAAATTTATTTGATTACATAGGTTGTGAACGATCTACTTCATTTATTTATAGTTTACTTATATTTTTATTAATGTAAAGCATTAAAGCAAATAGTTTGCAAAATATTAAGGTATTTATTTAGAGCAGCATTTAAAAAGAGAAATAATTTGGTGCTTTTCTGACGTGCGGTTGATCTGCATATTTGATCTACGCTTATAGCTTTGTCTATTTCTAGTGAGCATATTTTAGTTACGTAGAAGTTATTCAGTTATTGTTGATGTTATTATTATTCGAAATAACGCTACTAATCTAATGCTAGGTTTACACAAGTAACTTGCGCTAGAACTTCTGAGAGAATTTGCGACTGAGTTTACATATAAGCAAATTATTTACACAATTACTTGCTAAAAGTACTACAGATAGTACTTGCAGCAAGTAATTTTGTAAAAGTTTTTATTGTAGACTTGCTAGGGTGCAATCCCAATGTGTTTAGACGTGCAAACAATTTTTGCTGCCGCAAGTTTTGCAATTTGTTTGAGAGTACTCTCGAAGAGTGTTTACACTGCAAATAAATTGTCAAGTACTCTCAGATAGAAACTTGCGCTAGTTTTACTTGCTTTTGTAAACGTTGCCTAAGAAAAATTATTTGTTAGAAAATAAAAAGTAAACTGATATTTGTGTCACGAACTTCAAAATTAATTTAAAATAAAATTTAATGCTGGACTTATACAGCTGTTGTTGTTATACAGCAAAATTTTAAGTTGGTTATAATACACAGCATAAGCAGAGAAAATTGGAAGTTGGAAACTTTCAAGGTCACAACCCAAAACTGAAAGCAGCTGCATGACATGTACACTTTTCTGTGCTTATTTTTATGTCTAAGTTTACAGCAAAAACAGTTGCATAATCCCAGCTATATAATACAAAGTTTTATAAGAGAAATTCAGTGGCTGACCTCTGGTGTTAAATTTTGAACTGTTCTCATGGGGAAAACATGATATGTCAGAAAACTAACCTAATACATATTTTTCAGATGTTTTTTGTTGACCTTTTTGGTTATAAAAAATGAGAATTTTTGGGATGTTTTTTTCTAAAACTACTTACAGATAGATCACTTCACACTGATTGACACTGATCACTGGATTTTGTTTTCCCCATTTGAACATCTTAAAAGCGCCATCTATTGGTTCTTGATTTTTGCCTATTGTGTCGAAGGTATCCTTGTCTTGACAGAAAAAGATTCAAGGTTGGGTTAGGTTAAGTTGAGGGACGGCAGTTTAAATCAAGAAGCAGACCGATGTCGTATAGGTAGACCGCACGTTGGAGTCGCACCAATAAATTAACCCTTTCGCTTCTAAACCGAGAAAAGAAACACACTACGTTTGTGATTTGTCGTGCACTGTTTGGAAGTAGTGACTTATACACACATTGCCAAAGATACTAAAAAGTTAAAAATTACATTGTTAGATTTTACTGAGTACAATAGGGGGGTTACTACTTGAAACAATACCAAAGTTTTGTCCTAAATTAAACCGATGTTAAAATATACAGGCCACATTGGGGTCAATTTACATTCCAAGACATCGTCGTCAAGCTACCGTTTTACGAAATATTTGTTAAAGCGTGTTTTACACTAAGTGATTTACTTATGATAATGATAATTATTATAAGCAGTCAGTTATAAATTACATAGTGTAAATAAATATAATCGAATTAGGTAGGCAAATTGAAGAAATTTCAATTAAAAGGAATGCTGCATAAATAATTCTACGTGCAACTCCCAAATAATAAATAAATCGGAATGAAGTTTTTTTTTTAATGTAAATAAGGTGGCATAGATTTTAACAATTCCGCCACTATTATGCTGTGGGCTGGAATGGAGTTCTTTTTTTTTTTCAAAATTTTTTGTTTTAGTAAAATTTTCAACTTCTTTAGATTGGGGTATAACGGACTATCATCGACTTTCGAGCTTCCCAAAACGACAATTTATGAAATCTCTACTTTTTTTATCGTGGTTTGGTTTTCCAACCAGAGTGAGTGTAAGATGTTTGCAAACTAAATCACCTTCCACATAGCAAAGTATTTGTATTCTTGGAATTTTAAGCATATCTTCAAGATTACTTGTTCTTCAGGCGAAAGTAACGTTAACACCCAATATATTGTTGATTCTCTTGTTCATGCTTCACTTCTTCTCTTTTTATATACGATACAGTGTAAATGGTTGAATCGATATAACGACTTGTATTGTTGTGTATTTGAAGACGTGACTTTCAAAACTAGTCTTAACCAAACCGTTCTTCTGATAAATCTGCAATGAACAGGAGTTTTGGTCGTTACAAAATTTATTTTTGCATGTATATTTAAAAAAAAAGTTTTTTGTAAACAAATAGTCATTTTATCAACAAATATTTTGGAAACAAAGCTCAATTGTATTAGTTGTTCTAATATCTCCCTAAACAACGGTTGCTAATAACAACGTCTTGCGCAGTTTTAATAATTTGTGTTATTGATGATTTTGAAAAAAAAAATTAGCAAGAAAGTTTCGATTTTGACTGCGTTGCCAGTATTATTTGACTCGAACTGTAAATGCGATAACTCGAAGTAATTTGTCGTACGAGGTCGCGCTTTTGTCACAAATTAGATCCCCGATGACGTATTTTTTTGCAAGAAAAAATTTCATATGCACTTTAATCGATGGTCGTGTTTGTACGAATTTGGGTCAACTTTCAAACTTCTGCGATTAGAGCTGGAGTTCCCTAGATATAATGTCATGCTTACAAAAATTTAGTACAAACATATGTATTAAGGTCTTTGCATATTAGCTCTGTTCGTTTGTCTGAACTGAACTGTATTAACGAACAATTTCCGTAGAACTTCATAGTTCACTGAACTGTACTAACAAACAGAATTAGGCAGGTTGGAGTAACAAGAGAGTTGATAGTGACAGTTGAGTTAACCTAGACTTATAATTTGGTTTGTTAGCTCATTTATGTTATTTATATTGCAAGTTGAAAAGAGTAACAACGTACCCCAGAATGTGGTCGGAACACTCTCGAACAAATGAACAGAACTATTGATTCAGTGAAATTGTCATTTGTCAATCGGTTAGGAAACATGAAAACTCACTTCGACAACAAACAATTTTAGATAATACGTTTATACTAGATTTTGTAAGCATGAGTTCGGAGGTAGCTATTTTGAGGGAAAATGTGATAATTTATAATATAATAAAACGGTATCGGAAAATCAAAAAGGTGAGCTGTTTTGAACGGTGCCAATATAATAAAACGGTATCGGAAAATCAAAAAGGTGAGCTGTTTTGAACGGTGCCAATATAA